>SNQJ01S0048755.1:0-19163 GCA_010110895.2 Picea sitchensis
TTAAACATATAGTAATGAGAAAGGACGTTGTATACCTTTGATATGATCAGATAAAGTGATAGTATGAGTCTAAATGTAGGTGATCAAGAGTGTAATGGTGGCAAAAAGTATAGGCAAAAAGGTACATTGTGTGGTCCTAACAGCATGGAGACCTAAAGATCACTCCTGGTGTTAAGTTGCGCAGGGCGGGTTTTCACAAAGGACCTTGTTGGCAGCTCAACATATTCTTAACTTTTTATATCAATTAAATGATCTATGTAACTTCCTAATGAGGGTCACACATCCTTATGTTCTTCATAAGCAATTTTCTCCATGAAAATGGTGAGTTTTCAATTTTCCCCCTATTGTCGTTTTTCATGATTCGTTCATGAGTGAAAGCATGAAGACGAAGCATTTAAAAACTTACGACTGTGGATACCATTACATTTGAAAGATCTATGAAAGGTAATATGTCTCTATAGTCTATTAATGAAGCCATGTTCCTTGCTATGAAGACTATTTCCTTTATTTCGATTCTTTGAATACCAAGCATGCTTAGGGATTGATAGTTTTATCAACAAAGGACCTTTCGATTTGAGCATTGGTATGGTTTTTTTTGTTTGATTCTTGGTTATATGTTTCCTCATTACTAGGTTTTTGATTTTTGATTTTCAACCTCCCAAACCATATAATCGAACCCACTATGTCTCCCACTTATTTCATTTTAATGCTCTGGTCCTGGCTTGTACTTTCTGAAAGGTGGCAATACGATTTGCAGTCAACCATCATTTCCAAGACTGGTCTTGGTCTTTACAAACCCTCTTCGCATGCATTTCAATTAACACCCATCTTATCGTTATGAGTTTTCTGCTCATACGTCGTTCACTGTTGATGTTTCTCAGGATTGGGGTATGGCTCTTCTCTGTTCTCACAAACCCTCCCTATGTGTTGTGCCTAATTGACTACCCATTAATTCAACATGTCTCTTGTCGTTAGAGTCGAACCTAATGGCACTCAAACTTTGCTTTTATATGACGATGCCAGAGAAGATATGGAGAGTAATGGTTGGCTCATTTTCCTTAGAACATTTTAGGGTTTCAATTTACAAACTGCTCAGGAATTCACTTTCTCCTTCGATGGGTGTAGAGCTAAGGTGGGTGACGTCCAACTTGAGGTTATAGAGGATTTCTTGAGTCAAGCTACAGGACTCCCTGCAAGCGGTCAAAGGTGGTTCAAAAATGCAAAGGTTGAAGAGGTTCCTTACACTCTTCTCTTTACATCTTAGAAGATAAAAGGATGTGACAAAGGTATGCCCATCTCCTTCCTGAAAGCTCGATGGAACGATCTGCTTGCTGTGCTAAAATAGTTTGTCACCTGTGAAGGATGTTTCAGTCTTTTGTTTCTATACCATCTACATCTGCTTATGATTTTCATGGGGTTTCCTTTGAACATGTCGTATTATTTGTTGAGGAGCCTTTATAAAATGGGCAAAAGGTATAGAAAGAAATGATCAGACTCGAGCCTCTTCCATCACGGCTTAATAAAAATATTTTTTGTGCATCAATTAGAATTGTAGAATGATAATTGGGACTCATTTTTAATCAGAAATGGTTTCTCTAATCCCAATGTTGAAGAGATCGACAAGTCTATGATTGAAGAAACCCTAATCTACCCTACAGTTCCCCTCTCACCTACCCAGGCCTGTGTCTCATCCTCCTACAACAAACCCTTACTCGATCTAAAGGTTATTGAGTATACCCATGGACAAGCTACACATCTTAATGACTCTGTTAAAAATTTAAAGAAATCTACAGGCAAGATATCTAAAAGTAATTCTGATATAAATTTTAAGAACAAGAGAGCCGGGAGGCTGATTTTGAGGAGGCTTCATAACAAGTCTAACTCTCATGCGAGCTTGATCAGCATGATCGAGGTCCATGATATTTCGGACTTCGAAATTCATAGGTTCCTCACTAAAGAAGACCCTCTTTTGTTCGAGCCACACCTCGATCGTCCCTACAACTTTGTGGACAATTTACCTCCCTCTCTAAAACATAATGCAGAGTTTCCTAGTATTAAATTGGGTAATGAATCTATTGTCCGTGTGAAAGATGCTTCGGTTCACAATCATGTTTGTTCCCAAGAGACTGTTGCTCAATCGAAGTGTGAAGTTTTTCATTTCTGGATTGATGAATCCTACACTGATGTACCCATCCTACAGTCACAAGTTAAGGCCCTCACTGATTAGATTGATGCCTTAACTAATAAAAACCATAAGTTTGAGTCTGTCATTCAAGGAAAAGAGAAACGTATGAAGACTACAGGTGTTATCCTCATTTTTGGTTATCAAGATGATGACATGATAAATGACATGGTGATAGAAGATCTGGTTCTTCTTTAAGATCATTTTCATGAAGAAAGTTACACTTGTCAGTTTCTCAAAATCACTCTTTGGAGACAGTACGCAGGCTGAACATATATTGTCTACTTGAAGTACTCATGGTGAATTGATCGTATGGGGACCTTCATAACTTGTGTCCAGCGATCGAGGAATGGAAATGATTCTTAATGGAGAAAATAGATAAGTTCTAGATCCTTCTAGAAAGAATCTTCTAGAAAGATGAGTTGGAGGTCGAATGGTTCTGAAATTTATGAATCTCCAGATATCTTGGATTACATTCTATCAAGTAACTACCTATCCTTTTCTATATATTGAAGGGATGATTCATGGAAATGGTTAAGAAGAACAAGGAGCTAATTAGCAAGAGTAAGGTATTGGAGAAGTGGTGAACTATTGTATGGAGGATTGAAGCTATAGCAGCAAGACGTTACAAGTGATCATTTGTGGTTGAAATTCTTCATGCATGAAGAGCAGTAATGATGAAGCTTCTAGAAGCCATTGAAGAGATCGACATCAAAGACAGGGTTATTATCATTTTCTTTCATTTTAATATAATACATGAATATGTCCACTTCCCATAATGATGATGTCATCTTATTACATGATTCCTTGATCACATGTATAGTTTAGAGTTTTTGAACATATTAATGCTTTTTGTTGTGATTGGTTGTGTTGTGCATTGAGCGAAGCAAGAGCATCGTATGAGCGAGGAATAGCAGAATAAGGAAAACATTTACAGTAAGTATATCATTCTTCCTCTCTTGTCCATTCAACACTCTAAAACTAGGGAAGAGTAGTATACATCAGGTTTTGTTCGAATCGGTGGATCTATGGAGATTGGTTAGTGTTCGCACTTACGGATTTATCCTTTAACAAAATTGGCAACTCCACTCATTTCATTGGTTTGCACTTCCGTTGCTTGATTTGCCTCCTAGATCTAATCTAGGGCTTTTGAGCTTGTTATTGCTTTGATTCCTTGACTTTAGTTCTTTAGCCCTTGTTTGCATTCTTCTTCTCTTTGATTCCTGGAGTTGATTATGTCATGTTGGTTGAAGGTCAGTGATTGGTGATTGAAAGTCGAGTGTTTATTGACTGATTGTTGCTTCAAAAGAACAATTTTTTGTTAAGAGGCTCCTTGGGTTGTTTTGTGTTTTACTATCATTGAGAGTTTTATTTGGGGTTTTCATTGATTAGTATTAATGATTTGATTTTCTTTTTCTTTGTTATGTCAGAAGTTACGCTTGGAAAGTGAACTTTTTGTTTTCTTTCAAGTCTTGTGCTTTTGCTTTTTGTTGCAAACTTTGAAAATCAAAATTGTAGAACTTAAGAGATTTGAAGTTTTTGGAAAGGATATTTAGGAAAGTTTCATTGATAGTTGATTATTTGCATTGTGTTAAAAGGAAATTGAGAAATGCTTGCCATTGTAGTGTTTACGTGGAATTGGAAATTTTTCTCTCTCTCCCATAGTTAGGGATTCATTGAACGAAAAGATTACGCGACAGCTTCGCCTATCCTTGCATTGATTGGAGTCGAGAATCACCGTCATCGAATTTCACTTTGAATTTTTGTGGTAAATACTTGACCATTAAAATTTTTGTAATAATAAAATTGATCTAGTAACTCTTTCTAGGGCTCTTTTACTGACATATAGCTAGGCTAGTGCTTTGGAGTAGGAAGTGAGAAACACTCTCCAAAGCTCAGAAACACACAGTAGTATCTTGAGAATGGAAGTGCTGAAATTCCATTGGCCGCATATATTGTCACGGGAAGCCCTTCTAACGAGGTCAAGCATTAAGATTAGCATTGGTGTTGGAAGAGATACTAACTTGCTTTGTTGACATCGGTGTACAGATTGCACGTATTACAGGGGTAACTCGGGGTAAATCCTAATTAACTGGCATTGGAAGCCTTTGAGTTGATTTAGGGCACCGATACCACATACCGCTAGCATTGTGGATCCGGTTGACATTTGTTTCCCGAGCGTCTTTGTGTGCATTAATCCTTAGTGGCCTTTTCTCTGATGCCACCGAGAGGTGGTATGAAGGGAGAGGAGTCTTCCGCGGTACACGGAATCGACGTTGGCCAAACTCACTCGGGCTCCTTGGGGGTAAATCCACAATCACTGCATGGAATATTGCACCAATGCATAAGTCCATTAAGAAAGTATCCATTGTAAATGATCCACCCACTCTATATCAACCCCTTATTACATTGTTCTCGCGATGTTGGTTTCATCACCAACTAGTGACGAATTAGAAGGTATTGTTTGCTTGGTGATTGCTTCTAGATTTTGTTTACTAGGGTGTGTTGTTTGATTCTCACGGTTGACTATAGGATTTCCGTTGAGGAGTTGATTTTTGTTCACAATTGCTCCCCCGCGACGTTAACGTAGGATGCAAGGTTTGTCTCGGTGTCAGGAGCTTCATACCCTTTACATCCCGGACACACTGAGGGCGCGGATTCTCCTCGTCGGGTGAAATCCCTTGTTCCTTTATCTGCGTGGACACCGATGGCGTCCACGAAATTTTTCACCACCTCCCGAGTCGGCGGGCGATTCTCAATCTAGAATTGATGTACTATAAGGATTACGGCGGTAGGTCGTGGTGAAAGACACGAAGGAGCAATTTCATCTTTCTAGTGACGATCTTCCACCTCACAGCGAAGGCGATTCTTTGAGCCTTCTCGCAGGTGGAACATGACCGAGATCACAGCAGTCGGGAGATTTTCGACGAGTTTTGTTTTTTCCTGAATCTCCTGAGTCTCCTTTTTGGGAATCAGAAATTACACCGACCACCACTACTTATCGTTTTGTTTACCTCCTGAGATGGCCCATCTTAGAACCTTGCCAATGTTCAAGCAGGGATAAGCAACCACTCTTTCTTTTAGATAAATATTCAGAGAACTCCGGTAACTAATCAATTTTACCCCCTGGTTACCAAACCTTGAATTCTGCATTGAATGTTCAACATCCAACACCTCCCTGAAACTCTGCTTTGGTTCTTCGGGTGATTCTCGGTTTTCACAGGCATCCCATTTCACGGTTTCATCAGACTCTACCTCAGTTTCGGCATTGTTAATCTAGTGGTACTTTGCGCCCGATGGCACCTAATGTCCAATTCCACTGTTGGTGGGTGAGTAGTACAGTTTCTTTCCCGGGCCAAACCATGGTGACTACACAACCTGCGGTTGGCACACAATTTCAGTTGGAAATATTCCTTTAATGGGGGGACCAAATTCACCTTTAGGACAGAATATTCCTCGGGCATTGGCCCAATATTGGACTAAACTTCTGCAAAACCTTGCTTTCCGAGTCAGGAGGGGGCAACTAGGTTATTACCCAAGACCAGGTATCCAGGGGTGACTAATCTATTTGGGGTTCTGTTGATCCTACTCAGCGGGTCTGCTCAAATACCAGGGTGAAATCGCTTGGGGTTTACCCTATTACGCTGTCAGGGCAGGATCTTTACTCTACGGGGGCGCATATGCACCTTGGTTTACCGGTAGGGCTCTGGCTAAAGTCACGATGCCCTCGGTGAGTCGACAATTACCTTTTCTTGCCACTCACAGTTTGCCGGTTATCTAGGATTCTTAATGATCCTTTTCGTCACTCTCCCCAATGGCTGCTATTCCCGCAAAGCTTCCATAGAACATTCCAAAATTCGATGGGAAAGCAGGAGAGGACAGAATAATCCGTCGCTGACTTTCCATCTTTGTTGTTCGTCTAACTCATTGATGGGCGACTCCATTAGATTACGTCTTCTTCAACGCACCCTTACAGGTCTTTGCTGAAAGTGGTATTGAATTACCGAGGGGATTTAGCACCGGTTCAACACTCTTGCCATGGCCTTTCTCGCGTACGATTCTGGAATTGGATTGCGATCTGAGGGACTGGTACAACCTCCTTTAAACAAGTTATTCACACTCATATCTTTGATCGCATTCATGAGTGGTGATGTAGACGACGTCTCATCAAGCTCGAGCTCCCTGATCAGTTACTGGGTGAATGGTTTACAAAATCATTTGTAGTAAGTGGAAAAGACATTGCCATGGGCGGTGTTGATACCGAAGAGCAGGCTATAAGTGGGGCTCAGTATTTAGATCTTGTCTATTCTCAAGCGGGCACTTTATGAAACACCCTGATTTTATAGATCACGGAACTTCCGGTACTTCCTCTTGCTCGGTTGCTTCACGCAGCGGTGATAGTTATTGATTGGGACCACTCAAGCCCATTCATTCTGTGTCTACGGTAACCCCGAAAACCAATCCTTCTAATGTTCGGAATGCTCCGTCTCTTGCTCCTCCGTAGAATTAAGCGAAGTGAACGCCGTTCTATCTCCACCTACCGGTAAGAATAAATCCAAAAGAGGCAAAGAATAAGGAGGGTAAGCAGCTAATCAAATGAACAAACCAAATTTCCTCTGTTGTTAAATGAGGAATGGCGCTGAAGCCGCGTATCACTTGTATGTGTGATCACTACACGAGGATTGTCGAGGGCGTCAGTTCATAAGTTCCTTCAATCCACACCGAATCTTCCTCGGTGGTCTTGTCCTCAACCTTCCGTCTCAATAACCCGGAGCCGTTGGTCATCCGCGACCAACCATGCGGATCATCGATCAATCTTATGTTTTAATATTCAATAGGTGATTAAATGAAAGACCTTTGTTTCACCTTCTTTCAGCGTAAAGACTACTCTTCTTCCAAAGAGAAGGTTGACAACTCACCTCCTGATTTAGTTTCAACGGCTCCACCGAATCCATCTACAAATGGTCCTCTTCATCTCGAAGAAACCAAACCTTGATCTGATTATACGACCACCCCCAAAGGTGTCATTAAGAAGTCGGCATTCAATCCTCATGCGATGCGGCTGGAACTTCTGATGACATTGTAGAAGATCATTAACACCTTCGGCGATATGCGCCCTCGAGGTCATGGATCTGTCACCGCACGTACGTGAAAATTTTGTTAACCATAGGTGGAATCGGTCTACCGATGGGAATTTAATGTCGTCTTTGATTTAGCAGAACATATCAGGAGTTGGCCGTTGCATTTCAAATACAAGTTGTTGTTCTTAGACAAAAACATTTGTCGGACGGTTGTTGATGAAGGTGCCTCCACAGTGTCATGTCTTTTCCTTCTTTGGAAAGCCATTGGATCTCCACTGTTAACCGAGTCACTAAACACTCTGCGAGCCTTCAATGGTTCCGGTTTAAACCTTATGGTGTTTTCAGTGGTGCGGAATCCTCTTGCGAAGACAAGGCCAGATCCGAATAAGTGGAAGTTTTGATACTCCCTCGATTATAATCTTCTACTCGGCCGAAGCTGGGTCGATTCTATCGTCTTTGTGGTGGCGCTCCACCTTGTTTCGTGTTTTACGTTTTCCTCATGAAGGAAAGTGGTCGCGGTCGATCAACTTGCCTTCTTCAATCTCTGATGCTTTCCGATGCGAACGCGTACCGTTCATTACCGTACCCTCCGGGTTATGAGAGTGTTGGAGTCGGTCTCTTGAAATTTTCTTCATTAATGGGTACTTTTCCATACCTCCACCGCCCAATATTCCTAACTCGTTCGTTGCATCCATTAACATGATTTCTACAGTGTCATGAGCGATCACAGTAATGCGATGACCCATGGATAGTCCTGATCCTGGAGATCATGTTAGGATTTCGTGACGTTATCGCAGATTAAGTCGGGATATGCTTACCAAGCTATTCAATCAACCACCTCCTTTTATTCTTGCGCGAGGAGTTGTCCTCGATCCTTTCGTGTTGTCTTTTCAACCGGTGAGATGATCATGTCTGTCTTGGATGACACCCCTTGGGACGATGGAAATCATCGTTCCATATTGTTCTGGAGCAGCAGACTCTTGAAAACTACCAACTGACTTTTCATTTCAGGTCGACTGGTTTGTTGTTACAACCGTTCTGGATCTATCTGAGGATGTGAATTGTATGAAGGTAACTTGAGAAACATTTCACCTACGATACCCATCGATATTTCCCGTGGAAACACGGGATCGTCGAGAATGTTCATGTTGGAGCCTCATGTTCACCGGTATCGCGCTTACTGCGTCATTGTTTAAGAATTCGTGATATTTTTGCACGAATTCTGAGAATGCGGAATATTGACCTCGATTATTGGTTCATGAAATCCAAGACATACGGAGCCAAACCGGATTCGTGGCGTCCTCAATACTGTTCATCCGTGGGCAGCAGCCATTAAGCTCGAGGTTGAAAAATTACTTAAAGCGGGTTTTATTTACCCCGTGGCGAGTGGGTTTCTAACCCTGTGCCGATCGATAAAAGGTGGTAGTATTCGGCGTTTGTGTGGATTATAGGGATATTAACAAACGTCCTAGGACAATTTTCCGACCCCTTTAGTCGATCAGATTGTCGATGTATCTTGTGAAATCTTTTCTCTTATGGATGGATTTTTCGGCTATAATCGGATCAACATAAACTCGAGGACCAACACAAAAGCGCTTTCATTTGTCCTTGGGGTACTTTTGCCCTCTGGAAACTTCCTTTTCGGTCACGGTATTGGTGCGCTACGTTCAGTGAGCTGTAATCCTAAGCTTTCCACGATATCAAGCATATCGTTCAACCCTATCTGGATGATTTGCCTGCTCATTCTTTATGTCGGGTTGATCATCCTATACATCTACGAGCCATTTTAGTTGGATTAGATTCTACCGCGTCGATTGAATCCTCAGAAATGTGTTTTTTGCGTAGAATCTGTTCGTCTCCTTGGTTTTATTGTTCCACGACATGGGATCAGGGTGGATCCTATTAAAGGTCGGCGTCCTTAATCTTCCTCCTCCTTCCACTTTAAGCCGGTTACAAGTTTCGCGAGGGGAAAGCAAACTTTTCTTAGTGAGTTCATCAGGAATTATCTTCGAGATTACTCGCGGTTTCACGTCTGTTGAAGAAAGGTTCGGAGTTTGTCTAGGATAAAACTGCCAATATTGCCTTTGAAGCATTGAAGTTGTTCCTTACTCAAGCTCCTCTTCTTTTCCTCCGGATGCGATGAGACTGCTTTCTTTGTTACAGCGTCGGTATACACCATTGGTATGGTTCTCGTTCGGAGGATGATGCCCATGATGAACATGTTGT
Source organism: Picea sitchensis (assembly GCA_010110895.2). NCBI lineage: Eukaryota > Viridiplantae > Streptophyta > Pinopsida > Pinales > Pinaceae > Picea > Picea sitchensis. The sequence continues at coordinate 9,490 of SNQJ01S0048755.1, forward strand.
CTATTACGTGAGTCGAAGTTTGACTCCTACAGAGATTAAATATCAACGTGTTGAGAAGCGTACATTTTAGCATTCAAGCAGTTAAGCGTTTTCGTCACTACATTCTTGCCAGAGAAATCGCGTGATTTCTGCTGGCAGCCCATGCAACATATCTTGACTTTCGTCCAATTTTTGGAGGCAAGTACTCTAAATGGATAGTTATTCTCAGGAGTTGATTTGGAGTTTGATCGGCCACATCGAAGAAGTCTCTAATTTTCGCTGAGTTAATTTGTGAATTTCCCCACACTGCAACGGAAGCGTGGAGTGGATTAGTTACCCGACGAGTCCCTTTTCCTCAGTGATACCAATGATATTTGGTATGGAGATATCATCATCTATCTCCAAACTCAAACTTTCGGCGGAGTTGTCGATCAGTGACGTCGTGTTGTTGATTATCAAGCAGAATACATTATTCTCAATGATACTCTTTTATAAATTAAATCGGTGTTGATTGATGTTCGATGTTAACGGTGACCTTGTGAAGCGAAGAGAGCTTTGAATGATTGCCACTTTCCGGGGAGCATGTGGCGGTCCTTATGCGGGTACTCTTGCTTTCAGAAAATCTTGTGTGCGGGATACTTTTGGCCTTCGTTATTTAAAGATTGCATCAATTTGTTCAAAAGTGTCATCGTGCCGATTCTATAATCAAAAGATTGGTCACACCCTGCTCCACTTCAATCATATATAGTCTCAGTAGGTCCATTAAGCTAAATGGGGCATTGACTTCATGACTGTCACCCTCACTCGGTAGGGGCATGGATATGTCCATCGTGGCTGATGTTGATTATTTTATGAAATGGGCCGTGGCGATGCCGACGTTTGATAATTCTGGGAGGACTGCAACACTTTTCTCTTTAACCATGTCATTACTGGCTTTGGTGTTCCTCAGACTATAGTCACTGATCACGGTAGCAACTTTAGAAATAACATGATGCGAATTGGCCGGAGAAGTTGGGCCTTCGGCATGATATCTCAACGCCTTATTATCCACATTCTAATGGCCAAGTTGAAGCCATTAACAAAGATCTCATCACTATGATTAAACGGATGATAGGAATACATAAGAATAGTTGGCACACGATGTTATTTTAGGCATTGTGGTATAGGTTTATCGATTAAGTGCATACGAGTTTACTGCCTTTTAGTTTAATTAGTATATGGTATGAAAGCCATTCTACCCATAGAATGCGAAATTCCATCTTTGAAATTAACCATAGAACTCTTTGAATACTTCTGGCGAGGAAGAGCGTCTATTATCTATGCGATTAGATTAGACTCGCCGTGATGCTACTTTTGTAATCGAAGCCCAGAAGAAATTTGTTAAGGCACAGTATGACAAGTATGTTAAACCTCGTGTCTTTTCAGAAGGAGACCTTGTTCTTTTATATAAACAAGACAAAGGCGTCTTAGGGGCGGCAAATTTGAACCAATGTGGCGAGGGCCTTATTTTGTTAGCAAAGTTTTGGCCAAGGGGCATATGAGCTAACTAGAATTATGATGGGATACCTTTAAGTGAACCAGTAGGTTATGCTGAAAATATTATGCATGAGTCATTTGTGCTTAACACACTTGTATTTTTATGTATCATCTTGAGTGTGTGTGATTACTTTTAAACTTTTCGATATTTGGTTTTTACCATTACGATTACGTTATGTTTGATTGTGGATCTTCGAATTTTAAGCTACTATATGTTGGCTTGACGGTAGCTAATGAAATAGTACTCGAGAACCTAACCTGGCGCACGGGCAATCTATGCTAGCGAATGAACTTATTTCTCTACAAATGGTGTATGTTTAGAGTAGAGCAACCAACAACATATGAGTATAGCGTCGTTATTGAGTTATTGGTTGATGCTATCTCTCTTGGGATTGGTTGTTTGGTTGTGCGACTTGACTTCCCGACTAGTGGTGCTCACGACTAAATGTCTATTCTATGAAAAGTCCTACTTTATTAGGAGTTTATTTGCGAAGTCGCCTATTGGAAAGAAATTTTGATTACATTGGTCATCCTTACAGTCCAGAAATCTTAATACTTTATACGTCGTTAGCTAATTATGTATTAGATAGACATTTGAACCATTTATAAATCAAACACTGCACACAAATGTAAGTAAGCCGGTAACAATCATGTATATATATATCGATCAAAAGTGTTTGTTACAAAATAAATAGAAGACCAAAAAGATCAAAAATGGAAGCCCACGGCTTCCACATACTGATATCATGACATAAATGATGTTCACGATAACTTTACTAGAGTCTAACTACCTGTGATAGCGTCCCATGAAGCGAGGACTCCACCGATTATGGCCGATCGTGCGTGGGGACGTCATCTAAGGACATGTCCGGAATGTCATGCATCAACCCCTCTAGATTTTCAACGTACCGATGAATGTCTGCCGACATCTTTGAGGAAGCTGGAACTGTCGTTTCTCCTCGCATTTGTATGGGAGCTCATTTGTTCGTGATAGCCAACATCGTGTTATCAATAACACATTTTGATGTTAGTCTTCGACGATGTAATAACCAAAACATTTAAAATCATTAAAATACAAAGCATTTAAAAACTCAAAAAGATGACCTTCTTACCAATGTTTCCCCGCGTGAACCCTGGAAGAAGCGAGTCGAGGATCACCTCGAATCGGGGCACATAGGCATAGTCCTCAACCATAACCACCCGATTTCGGATCGATCGAGCGATAGTCATATTTGGCGATCGGTCTATACATGCCTCGTCATGGTACAACGAAACTCACGTGGTTCCTAGGACGAGGCGCCGGAGTCTCCACTGGCTGGTACCGCTGGGACTCTCTCCGCAGGAAGAAGGAAACTATGGAAGTCATGCCAAAGCTGTTTGAAGTCACTCAGCTGCATTGGTCATTTTTTTCAAATTAAGTAGCTCTTGCATCTGCCCGGTTAAATACTCTAGGCTCAAGACACCTTTCGAGCAGCGAAAGTAATACGTAGAGCCATGTGAGGTCAGGCGCTACCAGCCATCCGGTAATGGTCCGAATAGTCACGAAGAGTGATATCTCTCACTCCCGAAATAGCAACTTTCCCCTCTCGTCTCGCCGCCTCGGCGCAGTGCTATCTGACATACTCGCTCATTTTCTTCCACCTCTGGCCTTGATCAAAGTGACATGCGATGCCCGTCGTGATAATCCGGTGAGGAAGTAAATATCCTCAATGTCTATGGTCAATGATTGCATACCCTTTCGGAAAACTTCTTGGTCGGGGTCCCACATGTGAGCGATATGTTCCATGAGCGTGCCAGGCTCTCCTGCGTTATCGGCATTTGAAGCCCACAATTCCTTAGGGCAACAATAGTAGCTGGGTGATTCTCGTGACATTGTTTTCATCCTTGTGCTCGCGTTCTCTCCATTCAGAACCATGGTGTGGCTATTAAACTGCAAAAAGACCATAAAGGAATAGTGGGGATCTTAAACCATCAAAGAGGTGGATTCATGTGGCAAAGCGTTAAGCAAAAAATCTAGTTCCGCGCTTTCCGCAGGAGAGCTTAAAACACAGTGCGGAATTTCCGCCGCGTGGTCCTCCCTGCGGAAACCCTTCGTTTCTGCAGGTCACGTAAAGCCCACCTTCGGAAACCCAGTGAGGCGCGTATGGCTTTGTAAAACCCCTCATAAATCAGCTTTAAACCATTTAAAACCTTAAATTGAACCATGAAAAGAGAGATGATTGGAAACTTACTTGTTTGATCCAGACGGCTCGAGATTTGATGCACAGGAACTCCCAGGCCGACTTCGAGTCAGTGGGGTGGTCACTTTGGCACTGTTTGGCAATTTGGAAACACAAATGGTAAAAATGAAGTGGTAACTTGAATATATTTACTTTTACTTTTCAAAAAGTGGGTTTTATTATTTGTTCATTATATTGCCTATTTTAACCTAATTGCTAATATTGGAATGAGTAAATGATTGTCAGGCCCTTCACAGGACAGTTAAGGATCCAAAATTTTTTGCATTTACAGTGTGCAATTATGAGCTTTTTATGGTTTTAGTTTGAAAAAAAACCTCAAGTGTATTTTACACGTTCCAACACTTGTCAAAAACAACGCCCGACCTCGTTCAAAGTTTTTGACAAGTGTTAGAACAGGTCGGGCGTTGTTTTATCCCTTTTCCGGGATCGATGCGGTTATACGAAAAAGGAACCCCCTGAGTTGACTTTAAGCCCTTTCGACTCCCTAAAAATGAAAGATTACGGCGATATTGCTATTTTCCGCGGCTCGTTAAAGTATTTGAACTTATGCATCCTCGTGATAGTTTAACCCTTTTGATCTCGTTGGTTATTTTACGAAAAAGGGACAGAGAGAGTTCTCTTTTGAGTGTTTTCCTAACTCTATAATCTTGAAAATAGCCGAGGAGTTTACTATCAACTTTGGACTCATTAAACAAACGTGTGGACCCAGTGATGGGGCCAAACCATATTAGGGTTCGTAAAACATACTCCGAGGGAATCGTCAGAAGGATGAGCTTATATCAACAAGCATGTGTGATCATCTTCAAGCTGTGCGTAAAAATAAAGAGGTACTTGCCGGCAATGGTGGGGGAAAATTTGGAAAGAGGGATATATTTCGTTTTTATGTTAATTGGCGGTAAGGGTAAACAACTTGAACATGACACCCATATTCATCATTTGAAGCGGTTTGGGAAATCCATTTGTCTACTCATTCGATTTAGTACAAGGTTTTTATTATTAGATCTTTGAGTCAATCAACGCCAAATCATTAGTGCGTGTCATCCATATGTTCAAGAGTTGTCCAGTTTTGAAACCTCTTTTAGTCGACCATCTGCGGTTGAATCTTCATTCGATTATTAGGCCTTCCACAATGTCATAGTCCAATTATTGTCATACTCGTTTCATTTTCAAACTCGTTGCGTTTAAATTGTCGATGGGATACATCAAGGCCCTCACGGCTGAGTCTTGTTCGTCGACATCAGCACATTATCAGGGATTAAAGACTTAGAAATCTTTTAGTACCTTGGAGCTTGCATGCCTCAATGGCAAGTTTCTAACTTTCGACAGTGGGTTTACATCGACTGATCTGATCGAAAAGATTCAGATCATTGTATTCGACCTCAACTCATTTATTACCGGTTAGCGAGATGTATTGTACTATAGTACCTTAGGATTCATTGACATTAATGGTATTTCCCTGCGCGATTGCCGGTATACTTTAATGGCCGTCGTTAATCAAGTGGTTTCTACATGTTCGGCATCAACACATGTAATCACATGGTCAGAGATTAAGTATTTTGAGTGATGGGATTGAAGACCGTGGATATTATCATTATAATCCGGTTGCGATGGAAGTGTATGTATTATTTGCGACACATGGATCCTTGTGTATGTTTTCATTAGCTGTAATAGATGTGATTACAAATTTGTCGCCTGAGATCCGCGATTAACATTTGAGTGGTATATGATTGATATGACTACATGGATCCCGCGGTGTATGATTGGTGGCCATGACTTTTGTTTATGGCGTCATCAGTCTATGATACGGTATGGGAATGCCTACCGGTGATATATGTATGATACTCTGCTGATGCTGATTGTTTGCAGGAGTCTTTCCGGGTAGATGTGTTTTTGGTTCTTGACACAGACATGCAGCTTTCAAAGTCTATTGACTGTCACTGTTTCCACTCTCGGACTTTGGGGGCATTACGGTATCCTCATTTTTGGTTATCAAGATGATGACATGATAAATGACATGGTGATAGAAGATCTGGTTCTTCTTTAGATCATTTTCATGAAGAAATTTACGCTAATCGGTTTCTCAAAATCACTCTTTTGGAGCGATGCGACTGCATATATATTGTCTGCGGAAATACTTGATTTCCTTGAGCTGAATTCGGTCATTGCGGACCTTCGCCTTTGTGTCAGCGGTGAAGTGCAGAAATGATTCTTAATGGAGAGAACGAATAAGTTCTGGATCCTTCTAGAAGGAATCTAGAAAGATGAGTTGGAGTTGGAATGGTTACGAAATTAATGAATCTCGAGATATCTTGAAGGATTACATTATCAGAAAGTAACTACACAATCCTTCCCTATATATTGAAGGGATGATTCATGGGAGATGGTTAGTAGCAAAATTAAACCGAGAGGAAGATATTGGAGAATTGGTGAACTATTGTGGAGAGTTGATCTTGCGACAAGCGAGCTGACCACAAGGTTATCACAAAGTGGTGGAAATTCTTCATGCATGAAGAGCAAATGTGTGTGTGTCAAAGCTAGAAGCCATTGAAAGGAGATCTCACGACATCAAGGCTCGGGTTGTATCATTTTCTTTCATTTTAATATAATACATGGTGTCCCTTTCCCATAATGATGTCATCTTATTACATGATTCCTTGATCACATGTATAGTTTAAGAGTTTTGAACATATTAATATTTTGTTGTGATTGGTTTGTGTTGTTGTGATTGAAGCGACACAAGAGCATGAAATGCTTGAGCGAGGAACAACAGAGATAAGAAAAGCATTTACAAGTAAGTATATCATTCTTCCTCTCTTGTCCATTCAACCTCCTAAAACTAGGAAAGAGTAGTGATACGTCACTTCCGGTCGAGGTGGATGCATTGGAGATGATGTCGCTCTGAATTTATCCTTGAACAACGGGCAATGTAATATTTAAAAATGTTGAGGCTGCAACATCCATTGTTAATTCCAAGGTTGCCTGATATGATTTTATTTCATAGTTGGAGGTATGATCTTTATCTTAAGATAGGATTATTTGTTAAAACTAGATTTATTTGCTCTTACAAGAAATTGGATTTCATTTACTAAAATAACTAGCTAAAGAATCAACAGATATTTATTTGCTCTTACAAGAAATTGGATTTCATTTACTAAAATAACTAGCTACAGAATCAGTAGATTCTGTAGCTAGTTATGTTAATTCAAAATTTGCAAATTAATAGTTGAATATGTATCTAAATCTTTCTATTTTTCCTTTTCCTTTTAGGATATTCAGGAGTTCATGGTTACCAATTGATCTGAGGCATCTTTGAGACTTTCTAGTCATATCTTTGATACATTTTGTATGAATAGAAATAAAATTTTGTTAGCTTTAGAGGATTTAGTATGATATGGGTGGTTGTATCGCCCTTTTATTTTTGTAATCAATATCTGATCTCAGAAGAGGAAATAGTTACCTTTCTAAAGGATTTAAAAACCCATTATTTTTGTAATTACATCATCTTGGCCTGGGGCTAGTTGTGAACAAGCTTATACTCGAATTTGGACATAACATATGTTTACATTTCTGCCTTAGCTGTTTGTAAATGTTGTTGTTGTCTTTAATTTGTTTATCTTGATCATTTGATGATTGTCGATAGCTTTCGTCTTCACAGATTATTATGTCATCAAGATAGTTTTTGTTTCACAGTTCACAATTTTATGCTTCAGTTACATGAAAATAGTGAATGATCGTCCAATTCGTACTATAAGGTTTACCTTAAACAATGTTGATTGATTGAATGCAAGTTGTAACTGTCAGATTTATCTTATGTGTTATTACTTGCAGTCTATTATATCACAGTTATCATTTTGCGTCCTATCGTTTTATCAATTAAATACACCAGTCAATGTACAGTTTGGTGTTTATTCCAAACAGTGTGAAGATGCATAGCAGATTTATCTCATGGATGGACTGATGTACGATTTATACTAACAGTTGGATGTGTATTCTTCAAGTGATTAATAGATTAGTATGTTCCTTTTTATTTTCTTATTTATTATAGAAATTCTTATATGTAGTATAATTTTCATTGTCTACATTTTTCTGTTTAAATAGTAGTTTGATATTTAATCTTACAGATGCATATAGATTAAAAACAAACCGAAAGAAATAATACTTTTTGCTTTCTTTATCGACTTTCATCAAAAGAACCATTTTTACATTTGATTTTTTATGAGTTCATATTAAAACTCATAATTTGTATATCTTGTATATATAAATTAGATAAACAGACCTATCATATAAATATTATTTAAAGAATATATATATATTTGTGTGTGTGTGTGTGTGTGTGTGTACACACACACACACATATATATATATTAGTAATTAGTAATTAGTTAGCTATTTTGTTTCTTTATTTAATTTGTTTGTTTCTTTTAGGATTTTAAATTGGCCAACGGAGTCGTTAAACTCGTCAGAGTGAGTCAATCCAAACGGCTTGGGTTAATTAGACAACCCCGGACCGGACTCGCTCTTCCAGTTGACGAGCGGTCATTTTCACCCATCAACAGACCTGTGGATCAGATTTGTGAGGTTCCAATAAGGATCTGAAGGAGCCTCTTCGACTCAGGGATAATTTAGAACGATCTTATGTGGATCTCAGACAGAGGGTCAGGGGTCTATGGCACTGACACCTGTCATGTGAATCCAAATCAGAAGATCCATCCACATAGTGGAAAATGGTCGTAGCAGAATCTGGAAGGAATAATACCATTGTAGAATATGCAGGATGGGCACTGGTAATAATCATTGGCTCTCGATTTTTCACATTGATTCTCTCTACAAAAGGCGGATTAGAGTCATCAAATAAAATATGAAAGTGGTTGTCATCCCAAAAATGACAACTATCCATATACCAATCATCACAATCAGCCTCAAAATCATACCAAGCATATATTTCTTGATTATATTCATGCATGATTTCCACCATACGAAATTTTTCCTGCATGTTATCTAATGAATCTTGAATACTACGAAAACTATCATTGAGGCCATTTGCAAGGTCATGCAATCTAGCATCCAATGTGTCATACAATTGAGATTTGAATGCTTCAGTAATTTGTAGAATCTATTTGAGGGTTTGAGAGGAAATAGCCATATGAGAACCCTATGAAATCTTCTCTCCTACAGCCGTCATGAAAAAAAACAAAAAAAAGAACAATAAGTTACGGCAGAAAATCACGCTTTTTTCTGGAAAAACCCTAAAAAACTGTTGAATTTAAAATGCTCATAACTTCACTTCTCGGACTCCGTTTTGGATGATTTTTTTTTTTTTAAATTGGTTGAAATTGGGTGAAATTGTGAGAGGAACTCAGATTTGTAATTTATTTTGGAAAATTAGACCTCCAGCTTCTACAGAAATTAAAAAAAAAATCACACGACCGTCCACAGAGAAAACCCTGAAAAATTGCAGATTTTAAAACTTCAATATCTTGACTTCCCGGACTCTGTTTCAGACAATTTTCTTTTTAACTTGGGTGTTTTTATGAGATAAAATCATATCTACAACCTGTTTCTGCAAATTTTTCACAAAAATATACCCAAAAAATCTAGAATGTCGCGACCCTCTTTTTTCTTCTCCGGAAAAACAAATCTGCAAAAATAAAAAATATTTCCCACAATGTCTGCCAAGGAAAGTGCTCTGATACCACTTGTCAAGAACCTTAATTGATCTAAAAATATAATCACCACAAATACTGAATACACAATAGATCCACAGAGCAAGATAGAAGAAACCACACTTTATTATTACCAAACCCTTGAGGTAGGGCAACACCATACAATGGATCATATTATGGAAGGGATCCTCTCCTGTGCACTTGCCTCTTCGAGGGGGCATCCTCCTATTGAGATACAACTCATAATACAATAATT
>SNQJ01S0048755.1:26051-37261 GCA_010110895.2 Picea sitchensis
AATGTCCTTTTTGTAGCCACGAAACCCTATATGGACCTGGATGTTCAATAGTCTCCAGCTCCATCTTTTCTACCATCTCTATAGAAATGAGATTGTCTATGCTACCACTGTCCACAATGACCTTGCATACCCTATCTTTGGTCTTGCAAGCAGTCCAAAAAAGACTGTTCCTTTGCACTGGATTCTCCGCCTCCTTTTCTGGCGTTAAGAGAACCTTCCTCATCACTAGTGATCTTCCACCTTCAACATCCTCTACTTCAACATTCCACCTTTGTGCTTTGGTAATGTGAGTCTCACCACCTTCCTTCTTCTTATCTGGACATTCATAAGACTTATGTCCATTATTTCCACATGTGAACCATTTTATTATTCCACCTCTGCCCCTTCCTCTTCCTCTAGCGTAAGGAAAAGTGTTGTTATCATCATATTGTCCTCTCTGTTTGGTATACTTCCCTCTCTGTGAGCTTCCACCTCTCTCAGTTTCAGATTGAGGTTTCTTCCACTCTTCCTTAGGCTTTTGATTCCTATCTTGGACAATTTTTTTTCCTCTGGGCTAACTTCTACCTCAGCCTCTTTGACTTTTCTTTCGGCTCAGCTTCTCTTAAGCCTTTAGAGCCATCTGATAAGCATCTTCTACAGTTCGAATGATCATCATGCTCATCTTGTCCTAAATGGCATATCTCAGACCATTCATATACTTGGAAACCTTTCCATCATCACCTTCATGATGACTTGCCTTGTTGTTTAGCTTGTAGATCTCTTCAGTGTACTCCTTCACTGACATCATCTTCTGTCTCAAATTCCGCATCCTTCAAAATAGAGTAATTTGATAATCCTTGGGTATGAATTTTTCCTTCATCTTCTCGATCATTCTATCCCAACTCTTGATTTTCTGCTTGCCTTTGAAGCATCTGTCAGCTTGTAGTTCATCCCACCACAATGTTGCATGTCCTTTCAATATTGTGACTGCATGTTTGACCTTTTCTTCTTCCTCGACATCTTCATAGTCAAAATATGTGTCCAAAGCTCTAATCCAGTCTAGAAGCTCTTCAACATCTAGGTTTCCCTCATATACTGGAATGTCCATTTTTCTCTAGCACCCATCCTTGCAATATCCCTAAGTAGGCATTCATTTTCTACATCTTGTACTGCAACTTCTTCTCCTCCATGTCCAACTTCATATTCATTTTCAGACTCACTGATATCTCCAGCACCGACTGTGCGTCTCTGTGCTAATTCCATGGCATCCAACCTAGCACGCATTTCACACATCTCTCTTGCCCCTGGCGACTCAGGTAATTGCCTACCTCTTCTTCTTGGAATTTCCCTTTCCTCTGGTGGATCGGGTGTTTTTCTGTCTCTTCTTCGTGATTTTGTGAATCTTGATGCAAGGTTTTCGGTCCTTCAACTCGCAAATCCCCGAAGTGAGAATTCATGAGTGATCTAATGGCCCTTGTTGACTTGGATCCTACGATCCGATTTCTCCTAATCTTGCACTTGAAGAATACTTTTCGTAACTTCCCTACTCCTCTGCAAGATCTGGTGACCCTCGAAACTTTGCGAATTCTCCACGGAGAATTCCGACCATCCAATTCCCCTTTGACAACTCCTATGAAATGAACAAGGTATTCCTTCATGGAACTTGTCCACCTGCAAAACAACTTTGCTACGTCTCCTTCCAACACTTCAAGGCACTAGCCCTCTTGAGCCTTTCTTCAACAACTTCAAAGACTCTATCCCTCCTGAGCTTGCTTGAAAATCCTCAAGTACTCTGGGGATACCCCCGTGCGCACTCCCTACGACACTTCTTCAAATACACTCTAGTATTTGAACCTCTTCGACTCTGTGCACTCCCTGCGATAGCAGTTTTTCTACAATTCCCTCGGGTTATAAACTTTGAGGCTCTATTCGACCTGTGCACACTTTGCCCGGCTCCTATGCTCAACTTTCACTTCTCTGGAAATGGGAACAATGTTATCCCTCCTGAGCTTTCAGAGATAAACTTTGAACCCATCGATGCGCTCCTTGCGGATGTTTTTACGACACTCCTTGCAGGAACTCTTGCTCAGATAGAGAAACAATTGAAACTCATTTCCTTACTCTCTCAGACTTCAAATACTCAACATGAAATCATACATACATATCATAAAAGAAAATGTACAACAGAAAGAGTAAAACAACCATGAGCATAACATTCAACATGCATACACAGAAAGTATTAGAACACCATGAGTCTGAATCAAAACTCCATATATTAATCTCATAACTTATGTACATGTGTTCTTCTACACAGCTCTCTACTTCTTCTCCTCTTTGTGCTCTATGCTCAATTGACAATGTTAATGTTACAAATGATACAAGATGAGGGTGTCTATAGTCAGTTTTCCCTTCGATCCTAAATCTGTCTAATCTGGAATTCAAAGCTACTTACTTACATTTATTATACATAAATGCCTCTACCTACTATAGACGAGAGAAGATCGCTCAAGGTCTGTTTACAATCTACAAGTATGCCCTTTCTTAACTACTTTATTTAATTTTTGGCACATCCCACTTCAAAACAATTTAAACACCTTTGAACATGTGCCAAAATGCGTTGGTGTTTCTCGTGCTCGCTTGTTGTTGACGATGTTCCTGCATCAAAGAACATAAGGTATGATGCATTGAAAATTTATGTTAACAATGATATAAGAGTCGAGTGGTAATGTATAGCCACAAGGGGGATAAAACAAACAAATAACCCTTGAAGAGACCCTTATACATGGCGTTGATCATATCCTTAAATTGTAAATGACTATAGATATAACAATCAAAATTATGAAACTTAGTAAAAGAAAACATAGATAGGTTATCAAATATCTAGTCTTAGTAAAATAAGACTTAGTATAATCCTTTAGAGATAATTTTTTAATTATCAAGTGGTTCCACTAATTATAGTACAGGATACTATAATAGGTGAAGAGAATTTACAAAGAACCTTTTGGGATTCAATTAGTCTCTATGGTTTCTTTGTGTAACGAAACAATGAAATAATAGGGAGACTATCGTATGATAAAGAAAGTAAACTGTACTTATATACAATAATTATAATGACGAGAAGTAAATAAATTATTATTCTTAAATAAATATATATAAATAAATAAAATAAAAATTGGAATGGAAATTTAGGTCTGTGACACTGGCACTTCAAAGCAGTCAACTAGTCCATCGGTGAATACAAGAAAAGCAACAAAGTGCATCAAAGAAATGGGGGGTAGTTCAACCATTAAAAAACCAAGGAAAAAGGCACTATCCCTAAGGCTCGAGCTAAGGAAAAAGAGTGTGCAGTAGAACCAAATGGAGGAGCATAGAAAGATACAAACCTTCCTATGCCAAAGGAAATAGGAGGTGGAGATCTCCTAGATTTAAGATACAAGTGTCAACTGCGAAGATAGAGACTCTGTAATTAAAAAGGACAGTCTTTCATACATGAAAATAGTGCAAGAATATAAAGGTGCACAAGGTGTTTCCTTAGTTTACATTGACAGAAGATGATTTGTAGTTGGTTGCAAAGAAATTACAAGACCGTACAACAGAGGCATGGTATGATGTAGAGAAGAAAAGAGAAGAGATAGTCAATAAGTTAACAGAGGTTAAGGATGCACTGGAGAAAATAAAACTTAATACAACACAACAGAAAGAGCAGGCACAACAACATATTTCTCAGGAAGGAACAGTTCCAGCGTAGGAAACAATGCAGATAATAGCCATGGGGAGTGAACAATTTCATATTACACAAAAAATGTTGGAGGTTGATGAGGAGACAACACAAAAACCATTGAAATACATAAACCATTTGTACTTGGCACTACCCAAGGTTCCAACAAAGGCATGATATAACTTCAAATCAGTGTCTCACATGAGATTCAGTCGAGGGAATGCATAGATGTGACAATTTTACAATTCACCAATGAATTAGGGAAGACAATGGAGATGACACTGAAAAAGGTGCAGGCCATGAGGGAAGAGGTGAAGAAGTGCACTAAAATATTAGAGAAGAAAGTGGAGGAAGTGTTCAAAACTATTCTCGATAGTGCATAAGGAGGAAATATACGTATAGAGGGGAATATTGAGAATATATTGCAAGGTATGGAGGCTTATAAGAGACAAATTATGAATTTGACAGAAATCCTAGCACCCATCACCCCACCAGAATTTATAACACAAAGGGAGCAGGAGGTTGCAAGTCATACAGAGAGTATTGCGCTAAGAATTCAAGAAATCACAAAGTTGTACAATAAAAGTTCACATTTATGGATAGAACTATAAGAGTTAGAACAGAAGGAAGAAGGTGTAAAAATTGCATTAAAATACTTAAAGATGAAGAAGAAAATGATGGCAATAACAATCAGGATGAAAAGTGTGCAGGAAATGAAGAACTTGCAGGCAGAGCTGAAAAGTATACAAGTAGAGAAGTAGTTGAATCAGACTATATTGGAACCTCAGCAAGAAGGCACATAGAAAATGCTGACAGAGTTTGATACAGTTAAGGGTCACGTTGAATAGGTTGGATTAGAGAATGAAGAACTGATGAAGGATCATATCACTGTGCACACTGTGGATATTGTTGCAGAGAAGAGTGCACAAGTAAAATATAAAGTTGAAGATATTTCATGAAGATTCCAAGAGCTAGAGAAGTCAGTGTAGGAGGAAAACACTACATAAGTGGCTCAGGACGATCCACGGGTGAATTTTGGGGGCCTGTTGGCTTAGGAAATTTTGGCGAACAATGCAAAAATTATTGAAGACAGATAGAAAATGGACCAAAAAAGGAGCATGCACCGGAAAGCATGGAAAAGCAGCAAGGGGAAGCAGGAAAGAAAAAGAAAGGACGAAGCACGTGGATCATTCGCACGAAAGTTAGAAAGTGAAAAAACCTAACTCACTTAGGGTTAGTGGTTTAGGGTTTTGGTCATTGTTGTAATGGGTATTAACCCATTTTTGTAGTATAAATATGTATGGTAAGATCTGAAGAGATCTAGTTGGGATAGTGTGTGTTGAATTATATAGCGATTTAGTTGTGGAACTAGTTTTGGAGATGATATTAGAGTCATTTTTTGAGAGATATTCATTGTGACTGAGGATAAGGTCAGAAGTTGTGGATCTTGGTGTGATATTGTCAGCCTCACCATTCTCACTTATACTCAGATGTAATGCATGCAACTCTATGAATTTTGATGAAGAATAATAAAAGAGTAATGAACACCATATTTTTGTGGACCCAGTCGAGGGGGGTGAACCATGATAAAACCTTGTGTAACTGTGTGAAATGTTTCTTGTATTTCTTGCAGTTATTTATTTTTGTTCAACGGATAATTTTTTTAGAAGAATTAATGCAACATGTAATAGATATTTACTAAAAAATGAATCTTAAATGAATGAAGCTATTATAGAATGGTAGATATGGTTATAATGTTGTGTTAAAATGATAGATATGATATATTTGAGGTATAAATAATGTATAGCATCCCCAAAGTAGCATCCCTTCCATGATTACAGACATCTGGGTCCTACAATCACCCATAATCCATATCGGGTGAGACTTCATTGTGAACTTTATGCACAGTGTTGCCTTTTGGTCTTGAGAAGGCTCAATGGTTTGCAAGGTTTTGTTGGAAACCTAAAGTAGAACCCAGGTCAGCCCATAGCAATCCAAAAAGGCCTTATTCCAATGAAAGTCCTAAATATTTATGAGGCCATAACTTTTGATCAAGAACTCAGTTTTGGACAAATTTATAGTCGTTGGAAATCTCTTACCGAACAAAATACGATGGTGTCCTTTTTAAAGGAATTTGAGGTGGTTGAGGGAAATCATAAATTTAATACCCCATCCCTTAAATAAGGTACTTGGGGGGTTGTTTGTCTTACAAATACCTATTTTTACAGCATACCACTCATTACTCATCATCCATCATATCTTCTTCTCAAACAAATCATAGTTGTTGATCTGTTTTATATCCATAAAAACACGCAATGCAACCATAATGCACAATAGCCATCCAATATGGACCTCATATTATTCTCGACTGTTGATCCATTTTTCACTTAGCTTGGACCTTCAACTCACAACCACCATCCAATCAGAGCTTGGATTGATCGTGTCCATCGATCTATCTTGATGGATTCACCATGAGTCTGGGTCATATCTCTTTTTCATTTTAAACTTCCACAACCTTCAATATGCCCTCAAGTTCTATCGCATTCACTTTCGACCCATACTTAGAAAATTTTCTAAGAATTTCATCTTGAGTCTATACGACATCATGAGAAGTCAAATCTTTCACCCTCAGGACCATCCGATTTGTGACATGTGGAGACCTCTTGAGCCATATGATTTGTGACAAATGGCGACCTCCTAGGCCATATGATCGATTCTTGAAACTTAGTTAGTTTTCAAACTCCTACAACAGATCCACAGTTCATTTCCATTATTTTCTTATTCATGACCTTCTTCGTCTAAGAAATGTTTGACACTTAGTCAATTTTTCGATCTCCTACCACGGTTCCACAGGTTAATGTACATTTCTTCTCATACTCTTGATTCTTCATCGTGTTCATTATCTCTTCTTCATTTTAACACTTAGTCAATTTTTAGAGTTCTTACCATGACTGACGAATCTATGGAACTTAACTCATTATTCATCTTTGTCTGACCAATTTTTTGTACTTATCCATTTCTCAAGGTCTCTTGTGTTGATATTCCATATGATATGGTTTCCATATGGATGTCCTCTTTTATACTAGATGGCATGGCATCAACACATGTCCTGATACATGGTACTATACATGGAATATGCATAGTTACTAGTTATAAAACTAACATGGACTCCCTCTGATGTGGAACTCGCCTCACTAGACATGTGGCACTGATGACACTACTATCATGGTTTTGATGTGGATGAGTTGGCCCACAATGTCTAGGACCTCAATATTTGATATAACCGTTGTTTCCAGGAGATGAATGGTGAGGATTTATCATGTTCTAGGTCCATTGTTCTTTATGAAAAAATTTAATGTTTTGCATAGGATTTTGTAGCTCATTGTTCATATTCAAACTATGTTTTTTTACTTTTTCAATATAAACTTTTTGAACTATGTTTTCCCAACAAATGTGGGATATATCATTTTGCAAAAATATTTTGTTGCACCCCCAGACTTGAACTTTGGTTCCCTTACTAGAATTATTATTTCCTAAACCTTTAATGGGATCATCTCATCCATATTCTAGTTGCATAACTTCTCCTTATGCCTATGCGACCTGAATTTACTTGGATCAATTGTTTACTATCATCCTCCCTTCAGTGCAAGCTAAACACTTAACTCTTCTTCTTTTTTATGTCCATGGATTTTTGTTTTTTGTTCGATCCTTGGACCTGTCATTTGTAGGATCATTTATTTCCTCTATTTCTTCTTTCTCCTCGATCACATCTAGTTTCAATTCTTCATTAAGTTTTTGCACATCATTTAGTGTATTTTTCCACAATCACTTCTTCTTTAGGGTAAACAAAAATTATTTGTATAATTTAAAAACACATACACAAATGCTCATCAATTTACAAATACATTTATAGTCTCCCATTATCATTGATAACGGTCAGTCTCCCTCTTCTTGTGATATCAATGACATTCTTTGACATCATTGAAAACACAATTTTCAACAAACTCCCCCTTTATCATTTATTGAAGCACACATTTCCTTTACTTCATGTATAAATGTCTTCTTTCAAATCTCCCCTTTTCTTTGTATTATTCGTACTCTCCCCCTTTGACATCAATGGAAAAGGGATTCTCCCTTCTATTGTACTTTTTATTCTCTTTTTAGAAACCAACACTTTTCTTCTCTCACTTCTACATATCCCACTAATATCATGCTCCTCTTGTAGTTCTTCGATGATTGGATGGAATGGGGAACACCCCCAATTTCTATTTGAGATATACCAACAACCTGTTCCTTTGTGACAATGTATTCTAGCTTGACATTTTGTTCTGTGACTTTCTCTCTTAAGAATTGATACTTGATTGGAATGTTCTTTTTCTTTGAATGCATGATAGGATTTTTGGAGATATTTGTTGCACTATTATTGTCACATGGTATTGATATTGGTTGATTGTACTCTACCTAAATATATTTTAGTTTTTGTCTCATCCAAAGCACTTGTGTACAACAACTTGTTGTTGCAATGCATTTTTCTTTTGTTGTAGATAGACAGATTGATGATTTCGTCTTGTTTAACTAGGACACTAAGCTATTTCCTAGAAGGAATTATCCACTGATAGTGCTCTTTATTTCATCTATATTGCCTTCCCAATCTACATCTATGTAAGTTTTCAAAGTAAAGTCTTTTCCCGTGGGATGCCAAAAACCAAAGTCCAATGTTCCTTTCAGACATATGAATTTTTTTTACTGCTAGTACATGTGTTTCCTTTGGTCCTACTTGAAACCTTCCAACTAGCCCTACTTCCTACATAATATCTGGTATTAGAGTTGTTACATACAAGAGACTCCCTATCATTGATCTGTACAAGGTTTGATTTATTTCTTTTGAGTCATCTTCTTTACTTAGCTTGTAGCCAATGATCATGGGTGTGTTAACAGGTTTACAGTATTCCATTCCAAAACTCTTCAACATCTCTTTGATATATTTTGTTTGAGAAATAAATATACCTTTGTTGGTTTGAATAATATGCAGTCCTAGAAAAATGGATAGTTATTTTTTTGTTTCTTATGTAAACTTTTGGCTCATTCTATCATCATTACTTTTGAAAATGATATTATCCACATAAACTACTATGATCAACATCTCTGCATTATTGATTTTGATGTAAATATTGTGTTTAAATAATGCAACTACAAAGTGTATTCTGATTATTATTTGATATATTATTCATTGGATCAATCCCCATTGTGGATTGATCATGTCAGCTATTGTAAAAGGCCAAATCCCCTTTTGCGGATTGGTCATAATGTAATTGCAATAGGCTAAAGGAGAAGTTGGCCCCAAAATTTATCAAAGAGGCCCCAAAATATAATAAAGGTGGTTATAACCACCCAGAAGAAGAAGTTGGCCCTGCCAGTGAAAAGACACTTTCACACGTGCCATATTTGTATAAATAAGGAGGCTAGTGCCTCACTTAGACACACACGCACTTGTTCATTGANAGAGAGAGAGAGAGAGAGAGAGAGAGAGGGAGGGAGGTGCATATTTGGGAGAGGAATTTATGTGTTTGTTTGAATTATCTCTTGGCATTGTATTGAATGTCTATAATAAGGAATTTTTGTTTGGTTTTCTTCCCCATGAGGGTTTCCTAGGATAAATGATGTGTCTCTTGTGATTGTGTATTTCTCAGTGATTCTATCTTATGCTATTGTTCTCTATTGAAATGAAAATAACTATAATAATGGATTAAAAATTAACATGGTATCAGAGCCAAGATGAAGAGAGCATCTTTTAGAAGAGAAAAGTGAAAAATGTCATTGTTGATGTACATGCAAATTAGGGATTTTTGTTGGTGAGGTATTTCAACCCTAAAATCATCTAGAAAAGTGTGCCCTCCATCAAGGATAATTTTGGCACCTTTAGCGCAACGTTTCAATGGATAGATCTCCCAGAAAGTGAAAATCTCATTTCACAAAGTACCAGAAGTACCAGAAAACCAGAGTACCAGAAGTACCAAAGTACCAGAGGTACCAGAAAACTAGAAGCACCAGTCCAGAAATCTGCAAATCAAGTTTGGAGGGGTAAAATTTGTATTTTCTCAGATCCAAGCACACCAGGCTACTCACCTCAGCCAAGCACACCTCCTAGTAAGTTCATAATTTTATTTTCAACACTTTCATTTTTTGGACACTTTCCCATCTTCAGGTAAAATATGTCTGCAAGCGTTAAGCTTGTTGACAAGCTAGAAGGTGTGGAAAATTTCCATTCGTGGAAGTATAGGATTGGCCTCATTATTCAAGAGAATGAATTAGCAAGATTCGTCAAAGAAGAAGTGTCGGAACCTGACGATGTTGCAGGAAAAGAAAAACACCAAAAGGTCACAATTATAGCCAAAAGAATCATTGCAGATTCAATCAAAGATCACCTGATTCCCTATGTGTCATCAAAGAAGACTCTAAAAGAAATTTTTGATGCCTTAAATAGACTATATGAAGGAAAGAATATAAACCATAAGATGAATCTTATAACTCATCTCAAGAATACAAGAATGTCAAAGGGTGAATCAAACCAAGAATACTTCTCCAGAATATCCCAATTCAAAGAACAACTAGAAGCAATCGAAGATACTCTAGAATAATATGAACTTATAATGACAGCCCTAGGTGGCCTCAGAATACCTTGGGATGCATTCATCCAAACGATTTGTGCCAGAACGAAGAAACTAAAGTTTGATGGTCTATGGGAAGAATGCATTCAAGAAGAGACAAGAGTAGCTAATCGTGAAGCATTACTATCAAGAGATTATGATCAAGTCCTAGCTACTCACACTAAAGGAGGAAGGAAGAAGTCCTACTTACAAAAATAGACCTATAAAGAGTCTCAACCCCCAAACAAATTCAATAATAAAGAATCTCATCCAAGGAGATTTTAGAAGAAAGGACAACGAAAGGAAAGAGATTACTCATCTATACAATGCTACCATTGTGACAAGATGGGACACATTGCAAAGTTTTGTCCAACAAGATGAGAAGAATACAAGAGGAAACATAGAGACACCATGCCCATGCAGTCGAAGATGAAGAGCCACCCGCAAAGATGATAAGAGAGAAGATCAAAGACTATGTCTTCATCTCGACCCTCTTAGGAGAGGTAACACCTAAAGAGGACACTTGGCTCATTGATAGTGGTGCATCAAAGCACATGAAAGTTCAAAGAGACATTCTCTCTTGTGTTTCATAAAAGAAGTTTTCTTAGAAAGTGACACTTGGATATTATTACCAATATCCCATCAAGGGAGTGGGAGAATCAAACTACAAGCTTAAATCAGGAAATTCTATGAAGATGAAGGACGTAGTCTATGAACCAGGTTTGATAAAGAACCTACTCTCCATTTCAGCTTTAGAAAAGAAAGGCTTCAGAGTTGCCTTTATAGATGGAGAAGTTCTTATGTGGGCTAAAGGAGAAACCATAAAAGAATCAATCATCATTGGAAAAGAAGAGAATGGTTTGTAT
>SNQJ01S0048755.1:47512-66194 GCA_010110895.2 Picea sitchensis
CTGATGTCCTTTTTGTAGCCACGAAACCCTGTATGGACTTGGATGTTCAATAGTCTCCAGCTCCAGCTTTTCTACCATCTCTGTAGAAATGAGATTTTCTATGCTACCACTGTCCACAATGACCTTGCATACCCTGACTTTGGTCTTGCAAGAAGTCTGAAAAAGACTGTTCCTTTGCACTGGATTCTCCGCCTCCTTTTCTGGCATTAAGAGAACCTTCCTCATCACCAGTGATCTTCCACCTTCAACATCCTCTACTTCAACATTCCACCTTTGTGCTTCGGTAATGTGAGTCTCACCACCTTCTTTCTTCTTATCTGGAAATTCATAAGACTTATGTCCATTATTTCCACACGTGAAGCATTTTAATATTCCACCTCTGCCTCTTCCTCTTCCTCTAGCACGAGGAAAAGTGTTGTTATCATCATACTGTCCTCTTTGTTTGGTATACTACCCTCTCTGTGAGCTTCCACCTCTCTCAGTTTGAGATTGAGGTTTCTTCCACTCTTCCTTAGGCTTTTGATTCCTATCTTGGACAATTGTTTTGCCTCTGGGCTGACTTCTGCCTTGGCCTCTTTGACTTTTCTTTCGGCTCAGCTTCTCTTAAGCCTTTAGAGCCATCTGATAAGCATCTTCTACAGTTCGAATGATCATCATGCTCATCTTGTCTTGAATGTCATATCTCATACCATTCATATACATGGCAACCTTTTCATCATCACTTTCACGATGACCTGCCCTGATGTTTAGCTTGTAGAGATCTTCAGTGTACTCCTTCACTCACATCATCTTCTGTCTCAAATTTTGCATCCTTCAAAATAGAGTAATTTGATAATCCTTGGGTATGAATTTTTCCGTCATCTTCTCGATCATTGTATCCCAACTCTTGATTTTCTGCTTGCCTTTGCAGCGTCTGTCAGCTTGTAGTTCATCCCACCACAATGTTGCATGT
The DNA here is from genome assembly GCA_010110895.2 of Picea sitchensis. Classification (NCBI taxonomy): domain Eukaryota; kingdom Viridiplantae; phylum Streptophyta; class Pinopsida; order Pinales; family Pinaceae; genus Picea; species Picea sitchensis. The sequence goes on from SNQJ01S0048755.1 coordinate 48,465, forward strand.
CCTTTCAATCTTGTGACTGCATGTTTGACCTTTTTTTCTTCCTCAACATCTTCATAGTCAAAATATGTGTCCAGAGCTCTAATCTAGTCTAGAAGCTCTTCAACATCCAGGTTTCCCTCATATACTAGAATGCCCATTTTTTCTCTAGCACACATCCTTGCAATAGCCCTGAGTAGGCATTCATTTTCTACATCTTCTACTGCAACTTCTTCTCCTCCATGTCCAACTTCATCTTCTTTTTTAGACTCACTGATATCTCCAGCACCAACTATGTGTCTCTGTGCTAATTCCATGGCATCCAACCTAGCACGCATTTCACGTATCTCTCTTGCCCCTGGCGGCTCAGGTAATTACCTACCTCTTCTTCTTGGAATTTCCCTTTCCTCTGGTGGATCAGGTGTTTTCTTGTATCTTCTTCTCGGCGGCATGGCTATAAAATTCCTCCTTTCCCTGCTACAGAAAGCAAAGAAAATTTAACCTTGGCTTTGATACCAAACTACTGCAGACCCCCGACCCTCGAGTCAAGGTCCACTCAGGATCATTCTTAAATTGCCTTCAAGTTTGATTGACTCTTTGGTATTCCCTCAGGATATACCCCTCACACACACAACAGTGTATCCATAGGTCCTTGCTGTTGTGCTCACACGATCAAACATGAAGCATCAACCCCTATCTTCTCACTGAACTATGTGGCCGCACTTTTTTGGGATTTTGGGACTTTGGATCTCACAACTTCATGACTTTTCCTTCCGAGTGTCTCGACTCTCAAACTATAAAAAACCCAAAATGTCGATTCGCCGAAATGGTTGAAAGTGTCCTTCCCCCTTACTTATATCGCGTCTAGTGATTTCGGGGATCTCAGGAAAAAAGTCTCGACCTCCTATCCTTCAAAACATCGAAATGTTGAATTCTGACTCGTTATTAATGTTGGCCCCACAATGGAGCTTCTCACTCTGTCGGGACTTCGCACTTCGCGATTTTCTGAATCTTGATGCAAGGTTTTCGGTCCTTCAACTCATGAATCCTCGAAGTGAGAATTCACGAGTGATATAATGGACCTTGTTGACTTGGATCCTACGATTTGATTTCTCCTGAGCTTACACTTGAAGAATACTTGTCGTAACTTCCCTACTCCTCTGCAAGATTTGGTGACTCTCGAAACTTCACGAATTATCCATGGAGAATTCCAACCATCCAATTCCCCTTTGAAAACTCCTATGAAATGAACAAGGTATTCCTTCATGGAACTTGTCCACCTGCAAAACAACTTTGCTATGTCTCCTTCCAACACTTCAAGGCACTAGCCCTCTTCATCCTTTCTTCGACAACTTCGAAGACTCTATCCCTCCTGAGCTTTCTTGAAAATCCTCAAGTACTCTGGGGATACCCCCGCACGCACTCCTTGCGGCACTTCTTCAAATACGCTCTAGTATTTGAACCTCTTCGACTCTGTGCACTCCCTGCGATAGTCGTTTTTCTACAATTCCCTCCGCTTATAAACTTTGAGGCTCTATTCGGCCTGCGCACACTTTGCACGGCTCCTGTGCTCAACTTGCACTTCTGTGGAAATGGGAACAATGTTATCCCTCCTGAGCTTTCAGAGATAAACTCTGAACCCATCGATGTGCTCCTTGTGGACGTTTTTATGACACTCCTTGCAGGAACTCTTGCTTAGATAGAGAAACAATTGAAACTCATTTCGTTACTCTCTCAGACTTCAAATACTCAACATGAAATCCTACATACATATCATAAAATAAAATGTACAACAGAAAGAGTAAAAAAACCATGAGCATAACATTCAACACGCATACACAGAAAGTATTAGAACACCATGAGTCTGAATCAAAACTCCATATATTAATCTCAAAACTTTTGTACATGTGTTCTTCTACACAACTCTCTGCTTATTCTCCTCTTTGTGCCCTATGCTCAATTTCCAATGTTAATGTTACAAATGATACAAGATGAGGGTGTCTATAGTCAGTTTTCCCTCCGATCCTAAATCTATCTAATCTGGAATTCAAAGCTACTTACTTACATTTATTATACATAAATGCCTCTACCTACTATAGACGAGAGAAGATCACTCAAGGTATGTTTACAATCTACAAGTACGCCTTTTCTTAACTACTTTATTTAAGTTTTGGCTCATCCCACTTCAAAACAATTTAAACACCTTTGAACATGTGCCAAAATGCATTGGCGTTGCTCACGCTCGCTTGTTGTTGACGATGTTCCTGCATCAAAGAACATAAGGTATGATGCATTGAAAAGTTATGTTAACAATGATATAAGAGTCAAGTGGGAATGTATAGCCACAAGGGGGATAAAACAAACAAATAACCCTTGAAGAGACCCTTATACATGGCGTTGATCATATCCTTAAATTGGAAATGACTATAGATATAACAATCAAAATATGAAACTTAGTAAAAGAAAACATAGATAGGTTATCAAATATCCAGTCTTAGTAAAATAAGACTTAGTATAATCCTTTAGAGCTAAATTTTTAATTATCAAGTGGTTCCACTAATTATAGTACAAGATACTATAATAGGTGACGAGAATTTACAAAGAACTTTTTGGGATTCAATTAGTCTCTATGGTTTCTTTGTGTAACGAAACAATGAAATAATAGGGAGACTATCGTATGATAAAGAAAGAAAAATGTATTTATATACAATAATTATAATGACGAGAAGTAAATAAATTATTATGCTTAAATAAATATATATAAATAAATAAAATAAAAATTGGAATGGAAATTTAGGTCTGTGACACTGGCACTTCAAAGCAGTCAACTAGTCCATCGGTGAATACAAGAAAAGAAACAAAGTGCATCAAAGAAATGGGGGGTAGTTCAACCATTAAAAAACCAAGGAAAAAGGCACTATCCCTAAGGATCGAGCTAAGGAAAAAGAGTGTGCAGTAGAACAAAATGGAGGAGCACAGAAAGATACAAACCTTCCTATGCCAAAGGAAATAGGAGGTGGAGATCTCCTAGATTTAGAGATACAAGTGTCAACTGCACAGATAGAGACTTTGTCATTAAAGAGGACAATCTTTCATATAGGAAAATAATGCAAGAAGATAAAGGTGCACAAGGTGTTTCCTTAGTTTACATTGACAGAATATGATTTATAGTTGGTCGCAAAGAAATTACAAGACCGTACAACAGAGGCATGGTATGATGTAGAGAAGAAAAGAGAAGAGATAGTCAATAAGTTGACAGAGGTTAAGGATGCACTGGAGAAAATACAACTTAATACAACACAACGGAAAGAGCAGGCACAACAACATATTTCTCAGGAAGGAACAGTTCCACCATAGGAAACAATGCAAATAATAGCCATGGGGAGTGAACAATTTCATATTACACAGAAAATGTTGGAGGTTGATGAAGAGACATCACAAAAACCATTGAAATACATAGACCATTTGTACTTGGCACTACCCAAGGTTCCAACAAAGGCATGATATAACTTCAAATCAGTGTCTCACATGAGATTCAATCGAGGGAATGCATAGATGCGACAAGTTTACAATTCACCAACGAATTAGGGAAGACAATGGATATGACACTGAAAAAGGTGCAGGCCGAGAGGGAAGAGGTGAATAAGTGCACTAAAATATTAGAGAAGAAAGTGGAGGAAGTGTTCAAAACTATTCTCGACAGTGCATAAGGAGGAAATATACGTACATAGGGGAATATTGAGAATATAGTGCAAGGTATGGAGGCTTATAAGAGACAAATTATGAAGTTGACAGAACTCCTAGCACCCATCACCCCACTAGAAGTTATAACACAAAGGGAGTAGGAGGTTGCAAGTCATACGGAGAGTATTGCGCTAAGAATTCAGGAAATCAAAAAGTTGTACAATAAAAGTGCACATTTATGGATAGAACTACAGGAGTTAGAACAAAAGGAAGAAGGTGTAAAAATTGCATTAAAATACTTAAAGAAGAAGAATAAAATGATGGCAATAACAATCAGGATGAAAAGTGTGCAGGAAATGAAGAACTTGCAGGCAGAGATGAAAAGTATACAAGTAGAGAAGTAGTTGAGTCAGACTATATTGGAACCTTAGCAAGAAGGTGCATAGAAAATGCTGACAGAGTTTGATACAGTTAAGGGTCACGTTGAATAGGTTGGATTAGAGAATGAAGAACTGATGAAGGATCATATCACTGTGCACGCTGTGGATATTGTTGCAGAGAAGAGTGCACAAGTAAAATATAAAGTTGAAGATATTTCAGGAAGATTCCAAGAGCTAGAGAAGTCAGTGTAGGAGGAACACACTACATAAGTAGCTCGGGATGATCTACAGGTGAATTTTGGGGGCCTGTTGGCTTAGGAAATTTTGGGGAACAACGCAACAATTATTGACGACAGTTAGAAAATGGACTAGAAAAGGAGCATGCACCGGAAAGCATGGAAAAGAAGCAAGGGGAAGAAGGAAAGAAAAAGGAAGGATGAAGGACGTGGATTAGTTGCATGAAAGTTAGAAAGTGAAAAAACCTAACTCACTTAGGGTTAGTGGTTTAGGGTTTTGGTCATTGTTGTAATGGGTATTAACCCATTTTTGTAGTATAAATATGTATGGTAAGATCTGAAAAGATCTAGTTGGGATAGTGTGTGTTGAATTATATAGTGATTTAGTTGTGGAACTAGTTTTGGAGATGATATTAGAGTCATTGTTTGAAAGATATTCATTGTGACTAAGGATAAGGTCACAAGTTGTGGATCTTGGTGCGATATTGTCAGCCTCACCATTCTCACTTATACTCAGATGTAATGCGTGCAAATCTATGACTTTTGATGAAGAATAATAAAAGAGTAATGAACACCATATCTTTGTGGACCCAGTCGAGGGGGGTGAACCACGATAAAACCTTGTGTAACTGTGTGAAATGTTTCTCGTATTTCTTGCAGTTATTTAGTTGTGTTCAATGGATAAATTTGTTAGAATAATTAATGCAACATCTAATAGATATTTACTAAAAAATGAATCTTAAATGAATGAAACTATTATAGAATGGTAGATATGGTTATAATGTTGTGTTAAAATGATAGATATGATATATTTGAGGTAGAAATAATGTATAGCATCCCCAAAGTAGCATCCCTTCCATGATTACAGACATATGGGTCCTGCAATCACCCATAATCCATATCGGGTGAGACTTCATTGTGAACTTTATGCACAGTGTTGTCTTTTGGTCTTGAGAAGGCTCAATGGTTTGAAAGGTTTTGTTGGAAACCTAAAGTAAAACCCAGGTCAGCCCATAACAATCCAAAAAGGCCTTATTCCAATGAAAGTCCTAAATATTTATGAGGCCATAACTTTTGATCAAGAACTCAGTTTTGGACAAATTTATAGTCGTTGGAAATCTCTTGCTGAACAAAATATGATGGTGTCCTTTTTAAAGGAATTTGAGGTGGTTGAGGGAAATCATAAATTTAATACCCCATCCCGTAAATAAGGTACTTAAGGGGTTGGTTGTCTTACAAACACCTATTTTTACAGCATACCACTCATTACTCATCATCCATCATATCTTCTTCTCAAATCAATCATGGTTGTTGATCTATTTTATATCCATAAAAACACGCAATGCAACCATAATGCACAATAGCCATCCAATATGGACCTCATATTATTCTCGACTGTTGATCTATTTTTCACTTAGCTTGGAACTTCAACTCACAACCACCATCCAATGAGAGCTTGGATTGATCGTGACCATCGATCTATCTTGATGGATTCACCATGAGTCTGGGTCATATCTCTTTTTCATTTTAAACTTCCACAACCTCCAATACGCCCTCAAGTTCTATCGCATTAACTTTCGACCCATACTTAGAAAATTTTCTAAGAATTTCATCTTGAGTCTATAAGACATCATGAGCAGTCAAATCTTTCACCCTCAGGACCATCCAATTTGTGACACGTGGAGACCTCTTGAGCCATATGATTTGTGACAAATGGCGACCTCCTAGGCCATATGATCGATTCTTGAAACTTAGTTAGTTTTCAAACTCCTACAACAGATCCACAATTCACTTCCATTCCCCTCAAGTTCTATCGCATTAACTTTCGACCCATACTTAGAAAAATTTCTAAGAATTTCATCTTGAGTCTATAAGACATCATGAGCAGTCAAATCTTTCACCCTCAGGACCATCCAATTTGTGACACGTGGAGACCTCTTGAGCCATATGATTTGTGACAAATGGCGACCTCCTAGGCCATATGATCGATTCTTGAAACTTAGTTAGTTTTCAAACTCCTACAACAGATCCACAATTCACTTCCATTCTTTTCTTATTCATGACCTTCTTCATAAGAAATGTTTGACATTTAGTCAATTTTTCGATCTCCCACCACACCTAATGAGTTAACGCATTTCTTCTCATACTCTTGATTCTTCATCGTGTTCATTATCTCTTCTTCATTTTAACACTTAGTCATTTTTTTGAGTTCTTACCATGACTGGTGAATCTATGGAACTTAACTCATTATTCATCTTTGTCTGACCAATTTTTTGTACTTATCCATTTCTCAAGGTCTCTTGTGTTGATATTCCATATGATATGGTTTCTATATGGATGTCCTCTTCTATACTAGATGGCATGGCATCAACACATGTCCTGATACATGTTACTATACATGGAATATGCATAGTTACTAGTTATAAAACTAACTCGGACTCCCTCTAATGTGGAACTCGCCTCACTAGACATGTGGCACTGATGACACTACTATCATGGTTTTGATGTGGATGAGTTGGCCCACAATATCTAGGACCTCAATATTTGATAGCAATCATGATACCGAGATGAATTTTAGTGAGGATTTATCATGTTCTTAGGGTCCATTGTTCTTTTATGAAAAAATTTAATGTTTTGCATAGGATTTTGTAGCTCATTGTTCATATTCAAACTATGTTCTTTTACTTTTTCAATATAAAATTTTGAACTATAAGCTCTTTCCAACAAATGTGGGATATATCATTTTACGAAAATATTTTGTTGCACCCCCAGACTTGAACTTTGGTTCCCTTACTAGAATTATTATTTCCTAAACCTTTAATGGGATCATCTCATCCATATTCTAGTTGCACAACTTCTCCTTATGCCTATGCAGTCTGAATTTACTTGGATCAATTGTTTACTATCATCCTCCCTTCAGTGCAAGCTAAACACTTAACTCTTCTTCTTTTTTCTGTCCATGGATTTGTGCTTTTGGTTCATTCCTTGGACCTGTCATTTGTAGGATCATTTATTTCCTCGATTTCTTCTTTCTCCCCGATCGCATCTAGTTTCAATTCTTCATTAAGTTTGTGCACATCATTTAGTGTATTTTTGCACAGTCACTTCTTATTTAGGGTAAACAAAAATTATTTGTAGAATTTAAAAACACATACACAAATGCTCATCAATTTACAAATACATTTATAGTCTCCCCCTATCATTGACAACGCCATTCTCCCTCTTCTGTGATATCAATGATATCTTTGACATCATTGAAAACACAATTTTCAAATGTAAACTCCCCCTTTATCACTTATGGAAACACACATTTCATTTACTTCATGTATAAATGTCTTCTTTCAAATCTCCCCTTTTCTTTGTATTATTCATACCTCCTTTGACATCAATGGAAAGGGATTCCTTCTATTGTTCTTTTTATTCTCTTTTTAGAAACCAACACTTTTCTTCTCTCACTTCTAAATATCCCACTAAGCTCATGTTCCTCTTGTAGTTCTTCGATGATTGGATGGAATGGGGACCACCCCCAATTTCTATTTGAGATATACCAACAACCTGTTCCTTTCAGGCCAATGTATTCCAAATTGACATTTTATTATGTGACTTTCTCTCTTAAAAAATGATACCTTGATTGGAATGTTCTTTTTCTTTGAATGCATGATAGGATTTTTGGAGATATTTGTTGCACTATTATTGTCACATGGTATTGATATTGGTTGATTGTACTCTACCTAAATATATTTTAGTGTTTGTCTCATCCAGAGCACTTGTGTACAACAATTTGTTGTTGCAATGCATTTTTCTTTTGTTGTAGATAGACAGATTGATGATTTCTTCTCAAGTTGAACTAGGACACTAAGCTATTTCTTAGAAGGAATTATCCACTGTTGGTGCTCTTTATTTCATCTATATTGTCTGCCCAATCTACATCTATAATTTTCAGTAATGTCTTTTCCCGTGGGATGCCAAAAACCAAATTCCAATGTTCCTTTCTGCACATACAATTTTTTATCAAGTACATGTGTTTCCTTTGTCCTACTTAAAACCTTCCAACTAGCCCTAGTTCCTACATAATATCTGGTATTAGAGTTGTTACATACAAGAGACTCCCTATCATTGATCTGTACAAGGTTTGATCAGTTTCCTTGGATTCATCTTCATTAGCTTGTAGCCTGATCATGGGTGTGTTAACAAAGTTTCACAGCCTCCATTCCAAAACTCTTCAACATCTCTTTGATATATTTTGTTTGAGAAATAAATATACCTTTGTTGGTTTGAATAATATGCAATCCTAGGAAGAAGGATAGTTATTTTGTGTTTCATGTAAACCTTGCTCATTCTATCATCATTACTTTTGAAAATGATATTATCCACATAAACTACTATGATCAACATCTCTGCATTATTGATTTTGATGTAAATATTGTGTTGAAATAATGCAACTACAAAGTGTATTTTGATTATTATTTGATATATTCATTGGATCAATCCCCATTGTGGATTGATCATGTCGGTTATTGTGTGCTGGCCAAATCCCCTTTATGGATTGGTCATAATACCTGGTAATAGGGTTAAAGGGAGAAGTCACTCAAAATTTATCAAAGAGGCCCCAGAATATAAAAAAGGTGGTTATAAACACCCAGAAAAATAGTTGGCCTCCCGCTGAAAGACACGCTCAATAATACGCCATATTTGTATAAATAAGGAGGCTAGTGCCTCACTAGACACACACTCACTTGTTCATCGAGGAGAAAGTTTCTCGTAGAGTCGCAATTGGAGAAGAGAGAGAGAGAGAGAGAGAGAGAGAGAGAGAGAGAGAGAGAGAGGCTGATCTTTGGGGAGAGGAATTTATGTGTTTGTTTGAGTTAGAATATTCTTGGCATTGTATTGGATATCTATAATAAGGAATTTTGTTGGGTTTTCTTCCCCATGAGGGTTTCCTAGGACAAATAGGTATTATGTGTCTCAGTGATTGTGTATTTCTCAATGATTCTGTCTTATGCTATTGTTATCTATTGGAAATGCAAAAAGAACTATACGAATGGCTTAAACATTAACATGGTATCGTGAGCCAAGATGAAGAGAGATCTTTCATAAGAGAAAGTGAAAAATGTCATTGTTGACGTAAATGAAAATTAGGGACTTTTGTTGGAGGGTATTTCAGCCCTAAAACCACTTTTCCAGAAAAAGTGTGCCTCCCTCAAGGATCATTTTGGCACCTTTAGCTCACCTTCAAGCAAGTGGCTAGATCTCCTTAAAAGTGAAACCCCTCATTTTACTCAAAATTTAAGTACCGTAAAACCGAACATAAGTACTGTAAGGACGAGTACCGTGAGGTACCAAAAACTAGAAGCACCAAATTCGTAATCTGCAAATCAAGTTTGAGGGGTAAAAGTTGCATTTTCTCAAATCCAAACACACAAGGCAGCCCCGCCTACCAAGTTACACCTCCCCGTAAGTTCATAATTTGATTTTAGACTCATTTTTGTACATTTTCCCAGCTTCAAGTAAGAGATGTCTGCAAGATTTAAGCTTGTTGACAAGCTAGAAGGTGTGGAAAGTACCTCCATTCCCTCGAAGTATAGGATTGACCTCATTCTTCAAGAGAATTAATTGAAGCAAGACCATCAAAGGTAAGTGTCGAGTCCATGATGTTGCGTGAAAAGAAAAGCACCAAAGGTCACACTAGGGCCAAAATAATCATTGGAGATTCAATCAAAGATCACCTCGATTCTATGTGTCATCAAAGAAGACCGAAGAAATTTTTGATGCCTTAAATAGACTATATGAATGAAAGAATATAATCCAAAAGATGAATCTTAGAACTCATCTCAAGAATACAAGAATGCCGAAGGGCGAATCAAACCAAGAATACTTCCATTATCCCAATTCAAAGAACAACTAGAAGCAATCAAGATACTCTAGAATGTAAAGACAAACTTATAATGACACTCTAGGTGGCTCTCACAATACCTTTGGGATGCATTCATCCAAACGATGAAAGCCAGAATCCGAGAAAACTAAATTTGATATTCTTTGGGAAGAATGCATTTAAGAAGAGACAAGGGTAGCTAATTGTGAAGCGTTACTATCAAGAGATTATGATCAAGTCCTAGCTACTCACACTAAAGGAGGAAGGAAGAAGTCCTACATCCAAAAAGAGACTCATAAAGAGCCTCAACCCCCAAACAAATTCAATAATAAATAATTCATCCAAGGAGATTTCAAGAAAGGACAATGAAAGGAAAGAGATTACTCATCTATACAATGCTACCATCAGGACAAGATGGGACACATTGCAAATTTTTGTCCAATAAGATGAGAATAATACAAGAGGAAACATAGAGACACCATGCCCATGCAGTCAAAGATAAAGAGCCACCTTGCAAAGATGATAACAGAATAGATCAAAGATTATGTCTTAATCTCTACTCTTAGGAGCTTCTGGTGAATACCTCAAGAGGACACTTGCTCATTGATATGGTGCATCAAAGCACATGATCGTCAAAGAGACATTTCTCGTTTCGTGAGAAGATGTTTTCTCATAAAGTGACACTTGGATATTATTACCACATCCCATCAAGGGAGTGGAGAATCAAACTACAAGCTTAAACCAGGAAATTCTATGAAGATGAAGGACATACTCTATGTACCAGTTTGAAAGAACATAATCTCCATTTCATCTTTAGAAAATAAAGTCTTCGAGTTTCCTTTATATATGGAGAAGTTCTTATGTGAGCTAAAAGGAGAAACCATAAAAGAAACAATCATCATTGGAAAAGAAGAGAATGGTTTGTATAAGATAAATGGTCACTCAGAAGATGCCATGACCACACAATTGAGAACCCATGTGCACTTTGGCATAGAATATTAGCTCATGATGAATCCACAAGGCACTACCATACATGCAAAGAATGACGATATCCGATATGATTATCAGAACTGATATAGACTGATCCATTATTCGATTTATCATATTCACCATTGCCTGCATGTATACTTGTATCATTTATTGATTATTATTCTCATCTGGTGTATCTTTTGAAATCTAAATATGAAGTGTTCAACAAATTCAAGGGATTCAAAACCCGATGAGAATATTTTTTAAAAAAGAATGATCAAGATACTCGATCGATAATGGAGGAGAATACATCTCAAAAAAGTTTGTTTGTGAACTGCAACATGTTGGGATCAAGAGGGAACCCACTACCCCCTATAATCCTCAACAAGGTAAATAAAAGGAAGAACGTAATCCATAATGGAAGTCGTGGAAGACCATGATCCATGATCAAGATCTTTCATGTGCTTAAGGAGTCGGTAGAAATGAAAGCCGTGATATGTGAAAAACCGATTGTCCCATAGTGCACTTGGTTCAAGACCCCAGAAATGTTCACCAGAAAAGAAACTGTAGAGGTAATCCATCTCAAAAATATTTGGCTGCCCAATATTATACATATTTCAATAGAAAAGAAACAAGATGGAACCTTCAGAAAGAAGGGAATATTTGTGAGATACTATGAGGTCTCCAAGGCATTCAAAATTTATATACCTCTGTAGTCACCATCACATTGAGATCAAAAGAGGGATGTGACCTTGATGAAGATGTAGCACTCAAGAAACTGGCAGGATGCCATTGAAGAAGTATATGAAGAGGAACTTGTAATCCCTGGAATTGCAGAATCAGTGAGGGAGGTCTTTTAAAGTCATAGAATCAAAGAGGGAAGTCACAACTGATGAGGAAATTCTAAGATCATGACATAGTATAATTTCAAGAACCTCCTCAAATGACGATCTTCTATAAGAGAAAGAATGTGTCAAGAGAGATCATTCAAGATGGAGAGAAGTATGGTGTTCAAGGAGGAACCTCGAGATAGGTGAAAAAACCAAATCCATTCTCCATTTACAATCCCTTTGATGTGTGATCTCCTGAGAAGGAGCCTATTTTCTTTGAAGAAGCCGTTCAGAAGAAAAAATGGGCGATGTTAGCGACAGAGGAATACCAATCCATAATAAAAGAATGATGTATGGGAAAATGTTCCTGTCACCTAAAAAGTAAGGATGTGGTATCTTCCAAATGGCTCTTTAAAATAAAAACATGCTGTTGATGGAAATATTGAGAAGTATAAAACAAGATTTTTCACTCATGGATTTTACCAAAAAGAAGAATTGACTATGAAGAGACATTCACTCCCTATCCGTGACATCTCGATCTGGGACCATCATATCCCTCTAGCTAAGATGAAGTGGGAAGTTACACCCGATAGACGAAATACAACTTTCCTAAATGTTGTCACCGAAGAGGAAGTGTATGTAGAGAAACCTCATGGATTTGAGTTGCATGGGAGGGATTCCCATGTTTGCAAGTTGAGGAAAGCCTTGTACTGATTGAAGCAAAGCTCCTAGAGCTTGGCATGGAAAAATTAACTGTTTCCTGACGAGCTTGGGATTACCAATAGTAAAGTTGATTCAAATATCTACTTCAAAAATTATGAATAATGAACCAGTAATATTATTGTATGTGGATGACTTATTATTAATTGGAGAAGAAAAGCTCATTACCGAATGTAAGAAGAGACTCTCTTCAAAATTTGAGATGAAACAAGATCTTGGCCCAATGCATTATTTCTTAAGTCTTAAGGTATGGCGTAGTCTAGAGAGATATTAACCAAGGGAAGTACATGTTCGAAATATTGAAGAGATTTGACATGTTAGAGTGAAAGTCCATGAGTACACCCATGGAAATGAAGTTGAAGTTGTTGGTCAATACTTTGTTAGAATTGAATGATTCCATGATGTATAGACAGATTATTGGATCATTGATGTACCGATGAACACTAGACCGTATATATGTTTTGTTGTGAACACCTTGATTCAAGTATGAACCTTACGTTCACCTAATGGACGCAGAACATGTGATGAGGTACCTTATAAGTTAATAGGATCATGGTCTCAGCTATGATGGATATCATGATTTCACATTGAGTGGATACATTGATTCAAATTCAAGCGTGAAGTGTTTCCATTGTGAAAGAACTTATGGATGTTGTTTCAATTTGGGATCAATCATGATCTCATGGCGTAGTAGGAAGCAATCCAGTATTACTCAAGATAGAGGACTTGTATCACATTGTTATGCTTTCTCACCGGAAGCTATATGGCTTCAAAGTTGTTGATCGGTCTATTTTGACCTAGAGATGAAGAAACCTTTTCATGATCCCATGTGACAACTAGAGATACATAAAGATGACAGAGAATCTTGTATTCCATAACGATCAAAGCACATGCAGATGTCGAGTATAATTACATCCTGCGACATGGCGTAGAGAGGAGCTCATAGCTCCAAGACATTAGCACCTGATGAACAGGTTGTTGATGTAAGTTTCACCTGGGCCTCTATCTCGTAAAGTTTGAGCACTTTAGAGATAATCTTGGTATATTCTAAAAGGACCTTCCTAGAAAGTGGGGGAGAAATGATGAGATGAGATGAGACTAGCTATGTAAGCCCACTTGATAGTTGTGAAATAAATTCAGCCTAAGATTCTTGCTTCCAACTTGATTGTTGTTACATAAAGCAAGATCTATTGAGATGAGACTAAGATCAGGTTTCTAGCTTGATAGATGTGGCATAAAGCCAGCCTTGCATATTTCTTCCATCTTGATTTTTGTAACATAAAGCAAGACGATGATATAAGACTAGTACTGTGCTTCCAAATTGATATTTGTAACAAGCCTTGGCCTAGTATATTGTTTCCAACTTGATTGTTGTGATGTAAATTAAGACGATCAGATGAGACTAGTATCATGGTTATGGTTTGATATTAGTTGTGGACGAATCCATTCTAGTATCTTGAGCTTCCAAATTTTGATTGCTATGATGATAAAGTAAGACGATGAGATGAGATTAGTAATCGGTATTGTACTGATAGTTGTGATGTAAAGCCGCCTAGTATCTGCTTCATCTTGATGGGCCAGGACGTGAAAGAAAGATGAGATCAGGTTTCTAGTCTACAGCCTATGATGTAAAGTTAACCAAGATATGATGATGAGCCACTGTTCGCGGATGATGATGTAATAGCTTTACTGATACATATTGATCTAGATGATGATTATGCTTTTCTTTCCTTTGAGAATGTCGATGTTGTCAATGAAAAAAATCTCATGATTTATAGATATGCCAATTAGTGTTCCAAGATGATATTGATGATGCTGTCCTCCCCCCTGATGCTGTTGATGATGCAGACCTCTCTCCTGTTCTGAAGAATAACTTTCTTGTTAAGGGGAGTGTTGAAATAATGTAACTAAAAGTGTATTTTTATTATTATTGATATATATTCATTAGATCAATCCCCTATCAGGATTGATCATGTTCTGGCCATTGTAAAATACCAAACTTTTTCGAATTGGTCACAATGTAATTGTAATAGTTGAAGAAGAAGTCGGGCTCATAATATATCAAAGAGGCCCTAGAATATAATAAAGGTGGTTATAACCACCTAGAAGAAGAAGTTGGCCCCGCAATGAAAGAGACACTTCCAAACATGCCATAATTGTATAAATAAAGGGAAGCTACACTCACTTAGACAGACTCATTTTTTCATTGAGAGACAAGTTTGGAGATGCAAATGGAGAAGTGAGAGAGAGAGAGAGTACATCTTTGGGACATGACTTTTGTATTTGTTGGATATCTATTTACTGTATTGGCTATCTATAATAAGTGAAGTTTTCGGGTTTCTTCCCCGTGAGGGTTTCCCGCAAGATAAATGATGTCTCTTTTGATTGTGTATTTCTCAAAGGATTCTGCATTCATGCTATTGTTCTCTATTGAAATGCAAAGAACTATAATAATGGATTAAACATTAACATATTGTTGTATGTTGTTCCTCTTTTGAAACCTTTTTGTTGCAAGTGTTTTCAAGTCTTGAATACATGCTCTAGAGATTTATTTAAACCATAAAGTGATTGCTTTAATATAAAAACACAATCTTCATTTTATGACAATAAGAATCCTTCAAGTTGTTCAATGTACACTTCTTCCTCTAAATCTCTCCATTCGTGAATGTTGACTTGAAATCCATATGATACACCTTAAAATTCGTGATTCTTGCAAACACCAAACTCATTCTAATGGCTTAAAGTACTCCAATATGAGAAAAGGTTTATTCAAATTAATTACCTTCTACTTTGAGAATACCCTTTACAAACCGCAGATTTCTTTATTTCTTTAAAATTTTCCATATTCATTTAACTTATTTCTGATTACCCACTTTGTACCAATCACATTTTTATCCTCTGGTCTTGGGACAAGTTCCCATGTCTCATTTTTCTCAATATGGTTTAACTCTTCTTCCATATAATTTACCCAATGTTGATCATTATTGGATTCTACAAATCATTTAGGCTCTATTTTGGATAGTAAGTTTGAGTCCGAGTATTTTTATCACCAAGAATTAAATCTTCTAGATAATATTTTTGCACAAACCTAGATGGTGTTTGTGTATCTTGGTGTTTTTTTTCTTCTTCTTCTTATTCTTCTTCAATGAGATTTTCTTGTTCAGAACTACTTTCCATTTTTCTCCAAGTTTGATTCCAAGCATTTTTATCACCGAGATTTAAATGTTCTCGATAAAACACTTTCATAAACCTGGATGGTTTTTGTGTATCTCGGTGTTTTGTTTCTTCTTCTTCTTCATATTCAATTTATTGTTCTTCTTATTCTTTGTTGTAATCCATTTCTTTTGCTTCCAATTTTTTATTGTGTGGTAGTTATTCATTTGTTCTAACATTAACGCTTTCAACAATATTTTGTGGTATTTTGTTGTAACATCTATATGATTTTCTTCTTTATGAATATCTAAGAAAAAATCCTTCATCTTCTCTTGAGTCAAACTTGCCTAGATCCTCATCATCTCATTTGATGTAAAACTTTCTTCCAAAGATTATAAAGTGTTTGATATATGGTGGTCAACCTTTCCATAGTTCATAGGGTGTTTTGTCACTGTTGACTCCTATTTACCCCATGTTTAGAATGTATGTAGTCCTGTAAATTTCTTCTCTCCAAAAACTGTCTAAAAAGTTTTCTGATTTAACATTATCCTTGTGGTTTCTTGTACATGTATGTTTTTCCTTTCAACTACTCCATTTTTTTAGGAGTTCTTGCAGCTGAATATTGTCTTTTTATTCCATGGGTCTTAGAGAAATCTTCAAATTCATTGGATGTGATTTCACCTTCATTATCTAATCTTAAGCATTTGATTTTTATATCAGTCCCTTTCTCAACCAAAGATTTGAATGCTTTGAAATTTTCAAATACCTCATATTTATTTTTGAGAAAGGAAACCCAATTCATTATTGTATAATCATCAATGAGCAACATAAAATAATTTTCTCCTTGTAGGAATTTTGTTCTTGTTGGTCCACGAAGATCTATATGCACAAGTTCCAATGGTTTGGACGTTGCATATTCCTTTGTCTTGAAGCTCATTATTGATTGTTTTCCATGTTGACACTTCTTGCAAATAGTGATTGATGGTTTTCTGATCTTTGGAATATCTTTTATTGCTTGTTTAGTACTAATTTTTACCAAGTTTTCAAATTTAATATGACCCACTCTTTTATTCCATAACAAACTTTCATCTATCTTCCCCATGAATCATTTTTATACATTAATTTCATCAAGGATGTATGCATTGTTTGGGTTCCTTATTTCCTTTGCAACCAGCTTTCCTAAATTTTCTTTTCTAATATCACATTCTTGGGAGTCAAAAGTAAGGGTGTTTCCTTGGTCACACATATGGCTCACAATAATAATATTATGTTTCATGTTTTCAACAAACATAACCTTTTCATCAATTAATCAACCTCTCCTCGACAACACTCTGATACAACTAGGGTTTCGACTCTGTTTTCCTTAGTTTCCTTCCATGGCCGATCCAGGAGGAGGGGAGCCGCCGCCCCCTCCTTCTCCTGCTTCTTCCTTTCACAAGCTTCTAGCCACCCAAGGTAAGAAGCTCCACCCTGCAGAACCCCCAAGATTCATCAAGAAGCTCGACTCAATCCCTGAAATCGACCTGCCCCTGGACCATCCAATGAGGGTAGCAATTTCCCTATCAGAAGGAGGACTGGTAGGACAATTCATGGGGCTCTGTCTGTCATCCCAAACCACAGACAACTAGATCCAAAGGAATTGGAGACCACTGATAAAAAATAGTGTAACCTACTATGCGGTGGGAAGAGGATTATTCATCTTTGAATTCATCTCTCAGGAAGATAGGGATGCCATCTTCGGGAATGGGTCGTACTTCATGGGCACTCAGGGGATTTATCTGAATCATTGGACTCCAAGATTTAATCCAGCTCTAGAAGTTCCCAAGGACATTCCAGTTTGGGTTAGGCTACCCAACTTGCCAATCCACTGCTGGAACCCCTCTGTAAGGTAGCTAGAGAGGTAGTGGGGG
>SNQJ01S0048756.1:5106-24094 GCA_010110895.2 Picea sitchensis
ATTTATTTTCCCTGAGTGTGCAATCAGAGACTAGAGCTAAGGGTTCCTGCTTAATGAAAGGGATTAAGGGTTCTGTTCTCTGTTACAAGTAATCAGCTTCCAGTTATTTTCTCTAAGTGTGCAATTAGAGACTAGAGCTAAGGGTTCCTTCTTAATGAAAGGGATTAAGGGTTCTATTCTCTGTTAAAAAGTAATCAGCTTCAGTCATTCTCATGAGTATGCTAATCAGAGACTGGTACTAAAAGGTTCCTGCTTGATGGAAGGGATTAAGGGTCCTGTTCTCTGTGGATAGAGTAAGTCTTCTATGCATTAATGTTTTCATAAAGGTGTGTTAATCAGAAACGAGGTGCTGGAGTTCCTAATTGGGAATAAGGGTCATGTTCTCTGGTTACAGAATAGTGGTTCTTTCCTATTTCAGTTGTTATTTTAATGTAATCCAGGATTCTTTAGACTAATCTTTACAAACTCTGCAATAGGTAGGTTGCTTTCCTGTGATTCAAGTCAGAACTTCAGTTTATTCAAGGCAAGTGTGAATAATATAGTTTTCTTTACTACAACTCTAGGCTGCTTTTGGAATTGAGCATATATAGTGCGTGGTTACCTTTAAAATAAACAGACTTCCCTGGGTTGACAATTCATGTAGCACTTGATTGTTTGAAATTAATTAAGAAATTATAGTGACCAACAGTAGACCTAAGTAATAGGGAGGAACCTGCAAGATTCCCAAATACCGTGGTTATAAACTTTGATGGGGGTAGGGCCTGGAGGTGAGTAGTGCAAACTCACTTGGCCAATTTGGCTAGATTTGGTCATGAGAAACCCCAAGTCAAGTTTAAAAGGGGGAATTTTTGGTTAAACTTGACTCGGTGAAAGAGTCAAAGTTGTTAGGTGAAAAATAGTGGTTTTTGGAACATGGTTTTAGAGCCCATGGATTACAAGTTATGAAATCCTTTAAAATGTTGGTGATACTCCATTGTAATGTGCCAGGACATGAGTGGTGAAGGCTCACTTGGCCGACCTGGACGGGTTTTTTTCAAGGAACTAATAGATCCATTAGATGGTTTTTCTCAATTTGGATTTTCTAGGATAAATCTTGTGCATGATTTATGTGTTGTTTCCATGTTCTCATATAATTTTATTTCTATTGCATTTTTATTTCCTTTCATGTGGTATCAAAGCTTTCATTTAATACATTGCATTCAAGGAGGCTCTGTGAAAAGTGTTCTACCTATTTATAAAACTAATAAAGGTATCATTGAATCCTCCATGTAGCAAATAATTAGGTTGTAGATTTAACATTCTAGTCAGGAAATGGTGATGTTATCAATGCAGTGTGCTTTGAGCCTCATCAACTATGGAACAGCAAACAATATACATTCGTAGCAGAGAATAAATGTCGTATAGGATGGAATATACACAATTGGAGCTTATTTGAAGAGAACATCCAATTTGATAGAAATGTAATATGATAAAATGACGATGTCAGATTGTAAACTATTTCATCCTTGAATCTCCTTTGAATTTGTAGTTTGGTGTATATCTTTAGGATCAATGTTGACATGCATTAACTTAGAATATGAATCTTTAAAATCTTGTGGTTAAACGAGTCACTCTAAAATGAGTCGGGCATGTGACTATTCTTACATAGAGAGATGGGAATGCCAACTTGTCTTTCGAGCTCTTTAAAAATACCATTCATTTGATGAATAATTTTTAGTCCATGTTGCATGATCATTCTCACCATTTAAAATCAAAAACCAAGTTCATAGGCAATCCATAAATATTTCTCAAGGATGTCTTTGACATGATAGATTAAGTGCAAAAATATAGTTTGTAGCCATGTGAACAACATTGCCCTTTGGATTTTGAACATTCACATTGCTAATATTAGAGGCTCATAAAAAAAAGGAAATTATTGCCTCTTAATTAATGTTGGTGTCCCAATGAATTTTAAGCATACATAAATATCCTAACATATTCTAAGTAGTTGGAACTAACACCTTCTTATTTGATGCAGTTCCCCCACTTCAACATGGTCTACTAACCTCCCAGTCATTGGATCTTCTCAATCTTCGAGCTGGAACAACTCTTCGATTCCTTGTTGGAATCCTCACGAAATATCCACAGGTCCTATGTGTAAAATAGCCCGTGCGAACAAGCACTAGGTACAAGCTTCTCTCACGTGACCACGGGATGTGACCACGAGCCTAACCCAAAAGGCGTTTCACGATTTCACGCGTCGGGCATTTGCATATGAGTCACCTCGACTCTCCCAATCTCTGAAACCTCGACAGGAGCCTAGCGTGTACTAGCTCCTCCCTTATTTTCCCTCAATGTTACCTCCGGTCATGACCCAGGTCTCAACTCTCAAGCTCGTTAGGATTTTGCGTATCAGTAACTCTCGATATGATCAGGTCTATGGTCCATGATCTTCCTTCGATCGAGATTTGCGATCAAGTCGCGATTTCACGTTTCACGACTTTGGAGTTTGGTTCACCTCTGTTCTCCTGATCCTTGATTTCCAGATATTTGCGAGCATCAGATCGATGACCTAGATATCTTTGTGATTCAACGGTTGATATTAAGTCGCGAATTTAGGTTTCATGAGTTTTCTTACCCCGTGCACTTCCAAAAGGTTAAGGTTCATGCACTTACCCCTGGATCCAACGACTGTTGGTTCTCATGTTCATATCCAACGGTTGGGGTCTAATATCCTCCCCTGCGCGTTCATCCTGTCTGGACTATGTTCTGACAGTCCAAATCTTTCTCGATGTTCGATCTAATGATCACATTCGCTTCTCCTCCTGAGCTTGCACTTTCTCCCAACTTAGAATATTTCGACCATTTTAAAGGCTTCGACCTTTGATTCTTCTCCGAGTCCACTTCTTGGGCCTCGTCTGAACCTCTGGAAAGTGTTATCTCTTCTGATATTCCTCGCCTTCTATTCCTTTGATCTCTTAAAGGGTCAATTTGAAACTTAATCGAGTCTCTGATCTATGCACTCCATGCAACATATCCTTACGCGAGGTTTGAGTTCTTGCGGTCAGTTGTGTACGCCTTGCAATAGTCACTTTGCACTCCTTTCAAAGGGAAAGTTTCATGCTATCTCTTCTGAGATTCAAAATCGAAACAGTCTCTATCAACGCACTCCTTGCGTTCGATGTGCACACCTTGCACTCACTCAACAGAAGATAAAAAATTGAAACTTACACTAGCATTCACAATTTCATCAACTCGTAATGATATTCATTCATTCATGAAAACAATAATAACAGGGAATTGCAAACAATAACAACAACATGCATTTGGATAAATTTTTCTTTGTTATATTCATTCAGACATAAAAATGGCTACAACTATTTTCAAACAGTAAATAAAACTCAAAAACTCCTACTAACGTGCAACCTCATTTGGGCGTACAAAACCTCTATTTATCTAAGAGGGTCGTTAGGGTTCCCCCCGACTACTCGTCTACTCAGAAAACGAAAAAACAATCTAGTTGCTACCTAATTTCAATTACATTCAAGACTCGGGGTGAAACTCCCTGATCGTTCATGATCATTCCACCTCCATACATTTTATCTTATTATGTTCTTCATTAGCTCCCCAAAAGACTCTCAGTAACTCCAAGCGTTTGAGATTTTGAAATGATTCCTAGGTGCTAATTTGTCCTGCCATGCGTGCTCGCTGATGATGCTCCTGCATCATACTCCCCCTGGACAAAAATTCATGGACTCTTGTCCATGATCTCCTACACCAACTTTCTATGCTCCTGGATATCAACTTCATTTTCCCAACTAGAATCCTCTATCGGGTGTCCCTTCCACTTAACCAGATATTCAAGA
The DNA here is from genome assembly GCA_010110895.2 of Picea sitchensis. Lineage (NCBI taxonomy): Eukaryota > Viridiplantae > Streptophyta > Pinopsida > Pinales > Pinaceae > Picea > Picea sitchensis. The sequence continues at coordinate 8,952 of SNQJ01S0048756.1, forward strand.
TAGGTCTTCCTCTTGGTCTTCTTGCCAATTCTCTAATCAATGATCTTCTCCATCTGTGGTTTTTCTGCTATAGGCATTTGTTTCTCCCACTGAATCTTATCTTGATCTTCTGATCCCTCTACATCATCTTTCCAATAAGGATATAGGTCTAAAACGTTGAATATGGGCGATATGCCCACATCATCTGGTAGCTCAATCTCATAGGCGTTTGCATCAAACTTCCTCAGGATCTTACATGGCCCTGTCTTCTTCATTTTTAACTTGTTATACGTTCCCCTAGGGATCCTTTCTTTCCTGAGATGTGCCAGAACCTGATCTCCCACCTCAAATTGAAGTTCTCAGCAATGTTGATCAACTCTTCGCTTGTACTCTTGGCTAGAGTTTTGTAATTGTCCTTTGATCTGGCTATGGAGATTCTCCATTTCTACAGAAAAATATTTTTCTCTAGTGCTTCTGACATCACTCTATCCCAAGTATCTCAACTTAGATACTCCCCTGAGTTGCATTCCATACAATATCTAGAATGGGCTCTTTTCAGTGCTTTTGTTTGGTGAGTTGTTGTATGCAAATTCTTCTTGTGTTAGAATATGATCCCATTGGTTATGATGCTCAGTGACCAAAATCCTCAACAAATTTATGAAACTTTTGTTTACCACCTCAGTCTATCCATTTGTCTGAGGATGACAAGCTGAGCTTAATGATAGATCCATCCCCAACTTCTTCCACAATGTTCTCCAAAAATGACTAACAAATTTTGTTTCTTTGTTCTAGACGATACTTCTAGGTAGGCCGTGAAGTCTCACAACTTCCTTGAAAAACATATTTGCAACATGTGTTGCATCACTGGTCTTCTGACATGGGATAAAGTGTGTCATCTTTGAAAATATATCCACCACCACAAATATGGAATCACATCCTCTTTGCATTCTTGGTAGTACTAACACAAAATCCATGCTTATCACATCCCAAGGCCTCTCTGGTATTGGCAATGATTGATACAATCCAGTGTTTTTTCGTTTACCTTTTGCATGTTGGCAGATTCTACACATGTTCACAATAGCACTTATGTCCTCATACCTGGCCAATATTATGATCTACTCAACTGTGCGAATGTTTTATCATGGTCGAAATGTCCAACCAATCCTCCACTATGCTTCTCCTTCAAAAGGTTGTCCCTCATTGAACATTTTGGTATGCATAATTGATTTCCCTTGAACAACAATCCCTCTTGAATCGTATACTCTGCCCATTGGCTTCTATCTCTCAGCACAGGATTCACACATTATTTGTATGCTTCCATGAAATTTGCATCATCACAATACATATCCTTCAGGTGTTCAAACCCCAATGTCTTCACCTGAAACTCCTACAGAATCAAACATCTCTTGCTCAATGCATCAACAACTTTGTTAGCATTCCCAGCAATATGTTTTATGACAAAAGTAAAATTCTGAATAAAATCAATCCATTTTGCGTGCTTCTGATTCATTTTTCCCTGTCTGGTTATGAATTGTAAGTCTTGGTTATTGCTATATGAGACAAATTCCCATGGGACAAGGTAGTGTCTCCACTTCTTAAGGGCTTGAACTATGGCACAAAATTCCTTATCATATGTGGAGTATTTTCTCTTAGTCTCATTCAACTTCTCACTAAAATAGGTAACAGATCTATTATCCTCGCTCAAAAATGCTCCAATTGCAACTCAACTTGCATCACATCTCACCTGAAATGTCTTTTCAAAATTTGGAAAGACCAGAATTGGTTGTTCTGTTATCTTCTCCTTCAATATATTGAAGCTCCTCTCGACCTCCTCTATCCATTTAAAATACTTGTTCTTCTTCTTCACTGTATCCATCATTGGTGCACAAATTCCACTGAAATATCTAATGAAATTCCTATAGAAACTTGTTAATCCATGGAAGCTTCTTACCTCAAACATGCTTCTTGGTGACGACCATTATTTGATTGCTTTCACCTTTTCTTGATCCATCTTCATTTCATTTGAAGAGATCAAAAAATCCAAGTAAATGTATTATGTCTTCATAAAAGAGGACTTATTCATATTTATCAACAACTTCTCCTACTGTAGTCTCCTCATCACTAGTGTCAGGTGTCTCAAATGATCCTCTTTAGTCTTGCTAAAGATTAGTATATCATCCAGATATGCAACCACAAACTTTCCAATGAAATATTTCAGTATTTCATTCATCAACCTCATAAAATTACTCGGGGCATTTGTTAAGTCAAATGGCATAAAAATCCATGCATACAAACCTTCATTTGTCTTAAAGGTTGTCTTACATTCATCACCTTCTCTCATTCTTATCTGGTGATACCCACTTTTCAAATCTATCTTAGAGAAGAAATTTGCTCCACTTGAACAGTCCATTAAATCATCAATTCTTGGCAAAGGAAATATATACCTGATGGTGATCTTGTTAATGGATCTTGAGTCTATACACTTTCTCCATCCTCCATATTTCCTTGGACTCAACACAGTTGGCACTACACATGGAATGAAGCTCTCTCTGACCAACCCTTTGTCTAACAATTTATGGACTTGGTTCTTTACCTCCTCCTTTTTTCGAGGTGTTAGCCTGTATGTTGCTTTGTTTGGAAGACTTGCTCTTGGTATTAAATCGATATGATGGTTTATACTTTTGATGGGTGGAAATGAGTTAGGCAACTCATCTACCACAATGTCAACAAAATTATCCAACAATTCCTGAACTTATTTAGGTAAATCATCCATTGTAGTACTTGTAAGGACAACTCTAGTTTTCCTCACCAGAGCAAACTGCATCTCCTGTCCTTTCTTAACTTCCTTTAGGAGTTCCTTCCTGCTCATGAGAAGTATTCTTGTGTTGGATTCCTATTTCCCTTTATTTTCCTCTATTGGAAACAACATGTGTGTCCTACCATTATTCTCCAAGGTGTATGCATTCTTCCTCCCATCATGAATGACATTCCTGTCAAAATACCATGGTATTCCCAACAGAATATGACATACATCCATGTGAATTACATCACATAGGATTTCATCTCTATATCCTCCTATTTTAAATTCAACCAAGCATTGTTTAGTAACCATTACCTTGTGTCCTTTCTGCAACCATGAGACTTTGTATGGATTTGGGTGTGTAGTTGTCTCCAGCTCCAATTTCTCCACCATCTCTTTGAATACTAAGTTGTCATTGCTCCTGTTGTCAATTATCACTTTGCAGACTCTGTGCTTAGTCTTACAAGCTGTCCTAAAGAGACTGTTCCTCTGCACTGGTTTTTCAACTTTTGCCTCTAGTTTTAAGAGAACCTTTCTCAACATCAAGGATCTTCCATCCTCTACTCCTTCTGCTTCAACATTCCTTCTTTGTGCTTCCAAAATGTGAGCTTCAACTTCTCCTCCTATTCCTCTTCCTCTTCCTCTGGAAGAACTTCTTCCACCATATTGTCTTCTTCAGGAACTTCCTCCTCCTTCCGAGTGACTATGTGGTTTCTCAGTCTCATCTTTGGATTTTTGTGCCTTCTCATGGGCAACTCCCTTGTCTTTATTCAAGACTGGGCTTCTACCTCTACCTCGTTGGTTTTGTTTTATGGCCAACTTCTCCTCCGTCTTCAGTGAAAACTGATAAGTATCCTCCACAGTCCTTACTGAAATCATGTTGATCTCATCCTGGATTTCATACCCCAGGCCATTTATATACCTGGAATCTTTTTCTTCATCCTTCTCTCTTTGTCCAGTTCTGATGTTCAGCTTATAGAAATCCTCTGTGTATTCTTTAACTGTCATACCCTTTTGTATCAGGTTCTGCAACTTCCTGAAGAGATTGATCTGCTAATCTTTAGGCATGAATTTTTCCTTCATCTTGGCTACCATTCTGTCTGAATTCTTTATCTTTTGTTTTCCCTCGCTTCTCCTCTCAGCCTACAGTTCATCCCACAATAGTATTGCATGTCCTTTGAGTCTGGTGACAACATTTATCACCCTTTTCTCCTCATCGACATCTTCATAGTTGAAATATTTGTCCATGGATACTATCCAATCTAACAGCTCTTCATCATCCAAATTGCCTTCGTACACTAGGACCTCTATCTTGGCTCTAGCTCCCAATCTGACAACTGATCTCAGCAAGCATTCTTCGACAACATTTTCTCCTACATCTTCTTCGACTTCTACTTCTTCACTCTCTGCATCATTGATGTCTCCAGCATCAGGTTCTCTTCTTTGCACTGATTCCATCATTTCTAGCCTTGCACAAAGTTCTCGCATTTCCCTTTCTACAACACGATTGACTAAAGGTGGTTCCACTCGTCTCCTCAATGGAATTGTGTCGACTGTCTCACACACAGAGTGTAGCTTCAAGTTATTTCATCTCCTTTACCTCCTTTGCCTGAAATCTATAGAATAAAATACCCTCTGATTCCACTTGATGGTATCATACTATCTCCTTTACCTCCTTTACCTAAAATCTATAGACGAGAATCGGCTCTAATACCACTTGATGCAGTGCCCCCACCTCAACAGGGTCTATTGACCTCTCGGTCACTCAATATTCTCAATATTTGAGCTAAAACATCTCTTTGATTCCTTGTTGGAATCCTCATGAAATATCCACAGGTCCTATGTGTAACTTAGCTCACGCGAACAAGCACCAGGCGCAATATTCTCTCACGCGACCACAAGCCTAACCCAAAAGGCATTTCACAATTTTTTGCATCGGGTCTTTGCATGTGAGTCACCCTGACTCTCCCGACCTATGAAAGCCCGACAGGAGCCTAATGTATACTAGCTCCTCCTTTATCTTCCCTCAATGTGACCCCCGGTCATGACCCAGGGCTCAACTCTCAAGCGCGTCGGGATTTCGTGTATCGGGAACTCCCGATATGATTAGATCTATAGTCCATGATCTTCCTTCGATCGACGGTTGTGATCAAGTCGCGATTTTGTGTTTCGCAACTTTGGAGGTTGGTTCACCTCTATTCTCCTGATCTCCTATTTCTCGATATTTGCAATTGCTAGATCGACGGGATAGAACTCTTTGTGATTCAACGGTTGAGATTAAGTTGCGAATTTGGGTTTCACAAGTTTGCTTACCCTTTGCGCTTCCAAAAGTTTAAGGTTCATGCACTTACCCCTGGATCCAACGACTGTTGGTTCTCGTGTTCAAATCTGACGGTTGGGGTCTTATATCCTCCCCTGCACGTTCCTCCTGTCTGGACTATGTTCTGATGGTCCAAATATTTCCCAATGGTCGATCCGACGATTACAGACACTTCTCCTCCTAATCTTGCGCTTTCTCCCAACTTAGAATATTTTGACCATTTTAAAGACTCTAACCTTTGATTCTTCTATGAGTCCACTTCTTGGGCCTCGTCTGCACCTATGGAAAGTGTTATCTCTTCTGATATTCCTCACCTTTTGTTTCTTTGATCTCCTAAAGGGTCACTTCGACACTTAATCGTGTCTCTGATATGTGCACTCCTTGCAAAAGATCCTTATGCAAGGTTTGATTTCTTGCGGACGACTGTGCATGCCTTGCAATAGTCACTTTTCACTCCTTGCAAAGGGAAAGTTTAGTGCTATCTCTTCTAAGCTTCAGAATCAAAAGAGACTCTGTCAACTCACTCCTTTCATTCAATGTTCACACCTTACACTCACTCAACATAAGAGAAACAATTGAAACTTACACTAACATTCACAATTTCATCTACTCGTAATGATATTCATTCATTCATGAAAACAATAATAATAGGGAATTGTAAACAATAGCAACAATAGGCATTTGGATCAATGTTTCTCTGTTATATTCATTCAAACATAAAAATGGCTACAACTATTTTCAAACAGTAAATAAAACTCAAAAACTCCTACTAATGCACAACCTCATTTGGGCATACAAAACCTCTATTTATCTTTGGGGTGTCCAATAATGGTGTAAAATATGGCCGAAGGAGGTCCATATTGAACACTATATGCAGACCATTAAGGAAGGGTGGACTATTGAGCTCAAAATCATTTCTACCCACAACCTTGGTGATAGTGTAATGCCCATAACGAAGTGGGTGAAGCTTTCGATGGGGCCCCGTGAGACACTCCTTCTGCAAATGTAACTAAACTTTGTCACCGACCTGAAACTGGTGTGGTACCCTATGTTGATCATGGCATTGCTTGTACTTAGCATTGGATTTTTACAAAATCTCTTGGACATGTTGGCAGATGTGCTGAATCCACTCAATGAATCTGGTGGATTTTTTTATCGTAGACTGATCATGGGAAGAGTCTGTCTATGCGATGGAAAGAGGAAGTGCAACATCAATGGGTCCCAAGGGTTGGAATCCCAGGCCCACCTAAAATGAGCTATGGTTGGTGGAGCTATGGAGAGCCCTATTGTAACCGTGTTGAACATATGGGAGACTCTTGTCCCATTTATGTGGATGCTTATAATTGTACATGCACAGGATGTGCACAATCATCTGATTGAAGACCTTTGTTTGAACTTCGGTTTGTGGGTGGAAAGCAATGGATTTTGTGAGCTTGGTGTCCAACAGAGACCAAAGAATCGACCAACATGTGTCGAGGAACATGTGTACTTAGCATTGGATTTCTACAAAATCTCTTGGACATGTTGGCAGATGTGCTGAATCCACTCAATGAATCTGGTGGATTTTTTTATCGTAGACTGATCATGGGAAGAGTCTGTCTATGCAGTGGAAAGAAGAAGTGCAACATCAATGGGTCCCAAGGGTTGGAATCCCAGGCCCACCTAAAATGAGCTATGGTTGGTGGAGCTATGGAGAGCCCTATTGTAACCATGTTGAACATATGGGAGACTCTTGTCCCATTTATGTGGATGCTTATAATTGTACATGCACAGGATGTGCACAATCATCTGATTGAAGACCTTTGTTTGAACTTTGGTTTGTGGGTGGAAAGCAGTGGATTTTGTGAGCTTGGTGTCCAACAGAGACCAAAGAATCGACCAACATGTGTCGAGGAACCTTTTTTCCCGGTTGGAGATGATGGTCTGTGGTATCCCAAAGTGGACCCACACTCGTTCTAAGAAGATCTTGGTAGTATTTTCCGTTGTGATATTCTTCTTGCAGGCTGTGAGGATGTCCATATTCGAAACTGATCAAAGAACACAAATATAGAGTCATTTCCTTTCTTGGTGGACATCAAGCCAGACATGTAATCCATTGAGATGGATTCCCAAGGCTTCTCAGAAATAGGAAGATGGGTGTATAAGCCTTGCTTCTTGATGGTTGTCTTGGAAATGGCATAGGAAGTGCAAGATATGATATACTTGTTGACGTCTTGTCGACGTTTTGGCCAATAAAAATGTTTCTGAAGAATGACCACAATTTTCTCCACGCCAAAATGTCATGCCACCTAACTGTAGTGGGATTCCCAAATCATCTTTTCACACTCGCTTGTAGTAACACATAGATGGCCCAGGTGGCATAAGAGTCCATCCTGAATGTGAAAATTGGTGACAGATGCACCTGTACCCAAGATATGATAGGTGGTGGCGAAGTTCGGATCTTGCTGATAAAGTTGGGGACAATAAGATGCTTCATGTACACAGGAATGGAGCACAGTGGTGAGTGCAGCCACAAGAGGTCGATTGAGTAAGTAAACAACATGATTGTAGATACCTATCTTATACTTGATGTTGATATGGAAATACTATAGGTGGGTAGACCACTTCTGATGATGATCGTTCTGCAATTTCACCTGTGTTTGTATGAACTATAGAGGCTTGTGATCAATGTGTATGATCGTCTCTTTCCCCATAATGTAATGTTTCCATTGACAACAGGCTTGTACAATGGAATACATTTCCTTGTCATAGGTGGGGTATTTTAGGATAGTATCGGATAGTGCCTCAATATAGTATTCCACCAAACGCTCGTGTTGAGTGAGAAATGCACCCACAACATAGTCAGATGCATTTGTCTCAATCTCAAACGATTGTTGCACATCAGGAAAGGAGAGTACTGGAGCTTAGCACAAGTGATTCTTCAGATCATCAAATGCTTGTTGCTGCTCCTTCCCCCACACAAAATTGTCTCTACCACCGCCCTTGGTCACTTGGCTGAGGGTCCATGCAATATGGGAGAATCCCAACATGAACCATCGGTAGAAGTTGGCTAGTCCCAAGAAACTCTGAAGCTCAGTCAGTTTGTTTGGGGTTGGCCAGTCACAAATGACTTGGATATTAGCTGGAACAACATGTACCCCATGCTCATCAACAATGTAGCCTAAGTATTGGACCCTGTTCATGCCAAAAGATCATTTTTCCAAGTTGGCATATAGCTTGTGTTGCCGCAAAGTGCTCAAAACCTGTTGAATATACCGCATGTGCTCCTCCCACGTTCTGTTGAAGATGAGGACATCATCCAAATATACCACCACAAAGGAGTTGGCGAAGGGTCTTAATACATCATCCATCAACCTCATGAAAGTGGTTGGTGCATTTGTTAAGACAAAGGGCATGACTAGCCATTCCAAGAGACCTTCTTTATATTTGAAGGTTGTCTTCCATACATCAGTTGGTTCGATGAGAACCTGGTGGTAGCCATACTTTGGGTCAATATTGTTGAGGAACTTTCCCCCCTTGAGTTGGTAAAGAAGGTCATCAATCCTGGGAATGGGGTACCAGTTCCTGACTGTGATTTTTTTAAGGCTCTGTAATAAATGCAGAGTTGCCACATCCCGTCCTTCTTCGCAACCAGTACAATCAGGCTTGCAAGGGGAGGAGTTGGGTCTAACGTGCCCATTTTGAATCATTTCTTGGATCTATCGCTTGATTTCATAATTTTTCATTAGAAAGCGACGATAGACTGGTCCATTAGGTACAGGTGTGTCATGGGTCAGATCAATTGGATGCTTGACTTGGCAGTGTGTTGGTACCCCTGTAGGTGAGAAGAATATGTCTTTGTATTCTTCCATGATCCCGTCCACTTGTTTCTGCTACAAAGAGAGGCTCTATGTAGAGGCCACTGATGTGGCAATTCCCTTCTGCTTACTGTGAGCATGGATCACAAAGAAGACGAACTTCTCAGTCTCTGAGATGACCTTACTTCCTTGCTTAGCAGAGATTTAAGAAATAGCAGTAGGCGATGCTACCTCTGGTATCCTGTACAATTGTATACCCAAACTAATAATAACATTGCGCGGTCTAGACTCATACCCAACATGATGCTTACAAAAATATGGTTGTCCTAAAAGAACATCACAAACTTGAAGGGGAGAAATATCACATAGTACCTCGTATTTGAAAGACTTGATGATGTAGGGCAGACAACACTATTGGCTAACATGAAGATCTCTTCCTTGGCGAAGCCAGCCGATGGTGTAGAGTTGTGGGTGTGGTGTTGTTGGCAGGGCTAGCCTCTTGATGACCTCTGTTGGAATTAGGTTCTTCTAAATACCGCTATCAAAAATTAAATGAAGCAGAGCTCCCTTTACCCACATCTGTGAGTGAAAGAGGAGTTCCCCTTCCTATGGTTCTTTTGGTTCGCTTGGCCGGACTTTAGTGATAGCGACAGTGGAACTGGGTTCAACATTGATAATCCACTTCCCTCCTTCGAGATTTGATTCAGAATCAAAATCGACCTCTAACTCGGAATCCTTCAGTTCGGCCATGAAGGACTGCTTGGAGCGACATTGTTTAGTGTTGTGCCAAAGGATTTTATGGTACTCACATCATTTTCCTTGTCCTTCTTCGTCTTCTCATTTCCCTTCTTGTGTTGTGGCTTGGACTGGTTGTCCTAAGGGAGACCATCTTGAATTGGTCCCTTACTGAATGGGTTGGGGCTGCCTTTGCCCTGCTTCGGCTGTGAGGGGTTTCAGATCCAAAATCTCGCCTTTTCTGCTTAAATTTCTGCTCGATCTTGACAGCGTATCTATAAGTCATTCCCAATGAGGCGATGTCCAGAAAATCCATTTCTGTTTGAATGTATATATGAAACAAACCATGGTATTTGAGCACCATATGACGCTCAAATTCTTTGATACCAAATTTGGTGCGTAGAGTATGGAAAATATTGGTGAAATTTGGTACTGTCTGGTCCCTTTCTTGATGTAGGGTGGTCCATCAGGTGTACTGGTCCTCGTAGATTCCAATAGGGTAGTACTATTCTTTAATGGAGTCTTGGAAGGAATCCCATGTAGGGGGCACAACAAACATTTCAGATTCATCCATGGCCCTTTGCTTAGAGTAAGTATCCCACTAGTCTTTAACATGGGGAATGACCTTGAGGAGTGAAAAAGTGATATTTTCCCTATTGAAAAAACTGTGGACCAAAAAATACCCTTCGAGCAGATTCAACCATTTATCTACAACATCTACATCTATCAGTCCTTCAAATAATGGAATATCAAAATTTATTTGTACCATGAATGTGGTTGCATGGTCGCTTGATGAAGATGCTTCTCCTATGGGCAGTCTTCAAAGGATCTGCATGAAGTTGTCCATCATTTCGTTCCTTTTTCGCGTGAGGGATTCCTCGAGAAACATTTTAATAGGATGTCATGCTCCATCGTCTTTATTTTTTTCCCCCATGGGTTGTTGTCGGGCTTGGCGCGAACGATCTTGTAATGGCTTAATTGGTTTGATTCCCAACTTCTTGTACCCAAATCTTGTCGAGGACATGCATGAAGAAAAATAAATGAAGAGCAGACCGCTCTGATACCATTGATCCATATTTAGGAGAAAAATGAACTGATTAATAGAGATAATACAATAAACATAGAGATATGAAGAATAACATAGATATCCAGTGAACAATATCTTCTATTGAATAATGAAATAGGCTAAAATGTAAAACTGCAGAACTCAAACACTTTCTTGAATGGTGGTAGTTATCTCTAAGAAGAGATGTGGCTTCTATGCGCATCTGTCTGACAAAAATGGATTACAATGAGGCTCCAGAGGCCTTTTTGATATTACTATGAATGCCAAAAACCTAGTCATCCAAAAAACTAACCCTAGAAGGTGAAACACCAAAAGTCATGTGGGACCCTATGGGTAACTTGGTACCTCAACTTTCCAGGGTCGTAAATTTTGCATACGACCTCCGTTTTAGGTGCGTGATAGCATGTTGGAAAGGTATTTTAGAGAAATAAACATTCTTCCATCAAAACTTGACTCTATCTACAGTTTGAATGTAGCAAGCCAAAAAAACAATGTTTAGGGCCCTAAAACGGCCCTAGAAGTACAACAAGATGTGCTAACATGCAAACGTACAAAATAATCTAATTGGATTAGGCGAGAGGCCACCAATATCCACCTGGAGGATGTGTGGGGCTTCAGACAGCCCCAGAAGTGTAGAACCCACAATTACAAAGAGGTACAAAAGAACGTGCTGAACAAAAACGAACTAGAGGAGCCAGTTGGAATAGGTGGGTGGCCACCAATATCCACCTATATCAATTGGTTAGATACGATCCTGGGGGAACTTGTCGACATAACTCTTAATTGAATCATTGTCCACACTTTTCCTGGAACTCCATCCTCATGTCCCTATAATTTATGCAGATATATCATAATGAGTACATCCACTGAACTCCTAGCACCACATGAGTATCTGATAAACCCATGACTTAAAATTCATTGATCAACGTATAGTTTCCCAATGTTACTTCCAATCCTCTCATCCTCTGAGTACACGTCATGTTGTACCCATCCACTACTACCACATTGAATCCATTGAAATCCTCCATGGGGATTTTCCTCCTGGTGACAAGTTCAACATCAATGAAGTTGTGGGTGGCTCCACCATTAACCAATGATGTAACCCTTTGCCCCTGCACAATACCTCTAACACCTAAGGTGTAATATTTAGGGAATCCTAAAAGTGTGAAAATGGTCACTCCCTTGGGGATATCCTGCAATGGCACATGTGATGGCTCACTGTCCAATACCCTCATCTTCATCATCATCCTCCTCGTCAAAATCTACCTCAATATAATGGATTTTACCTTTTCCCATACATCGATTACCTGATTCCCATGGATCCTTGCAACTTTAGCAAAGATTCTTCCTCCTTAGTTCTCTCCAAGTCTCCTCATCCATCATGTCCTTCCTTGTCCATGGCTTATAGGGAAAATTCATCTCCTTACCCCCTTGAGGGGTGAAGGTTTTGTTGGTACCTTCTTGAAGACTCTGTCCCTCATGTATTGGGTTCTCATGATGGCCTCCTGGAATGTGGTTGGCCTAAATTCCTTCACCCATCCTCTCAGAGGTTCAACTAGATCCTTCGTGAATAACATCACTAACCTTTGTTGAGAAATATTTGTCACCATAACTGCCATCCTCTGAAAATATGTGATGTATTCTTCTAGTGCACCTTTTTGTCTCAACTATGCCAACTACCTAAAGTGTATTTTAAGGTCCTTATTTTCAAAAATGTCCATCAAAATTTGAGTGAATTCCACATATGAAGTGATTTTGGTGTGCCCTAATGTCACCAACCCATGATACCACCATTTGTGAGCTTCTCCTTCCAAGTGAAGGGTGGCATAGTTAATTTCTTCTGCCTTGGTCATGGGTTTAAGTTGGAAGTAATTTTCCAACTTATGTACCCATGCTCTGGCCGTTCTCTTGGAAGACCCATCAAAGAGTGGGATAGTCAACCTTCCCACCTTGAGTATGAGGTCAAGGTTGTGTTGTCTCTGTGCTCCTCTGTTACACTCCCTAGGTTTGTACTTTTGTTAGAGGTCACAAAATTAATTGTAGGAAACTTTCTCATGGATATCTTCATCTATCATCTCGTTCTCCCTATATTAGGTGTTGATATCAAGCCCTGGATCTAGTTTCTCCTGTGCTTCTGTAGGATTCCCTATCAATAAATGTGGTAATAAGTTCCTAGGGATCCTTAGTCTCCTACTCTAAGATGGGGTGTGGTTATTGCTACTCTCCATGTGTAGCATGTCACCCCAATGGGATCCACTAGGTCCACCTTGACCTACACCACTCATAGTCCCATGTTGTCCCACCATTTGTGTGAGCACCTCAAGGGTCTATTGTTGGAACCTTGTTGTCTCTGCCTATCTTTGGAATTCCTCATTTTGTCCCTTGACTAGATGTTTTAATATTTGGAGCCTAATCCCTTCAAGGTTGTCTCCCATGCTTCCCTATGGCTCTGCATCTGTTTGGTTTTCTCTTGTTTCTCTTTCTAGTGACTCTCGAGAGGACTTTCCTCCATGCCCCTTTATCCTAGGCATCAATGTAGTCACATGTTGGTAGAAGCACCATCTCTGATACCATTGTAATGTCCCCTACTACGCTAGGTGGGAATAATATGTTTTTTGTCCCAAAATTGTTATTTCTTCTTATGTGAATGTGCCAAACAATTGTATAATGGTGTTGTGAACTTATTACAAACAATTTTCTCAAATAGGCATATTGTTAAACATATTTCATGCATTCATTACACAGAAAATATAGCCAATAATCGTGGCATCTTATTCTGGATGTAAACTCCCAAAATCAATACAATTATACCTAATGGTTGTAATAATAGCTGCAAAATACTCCTAAGAACACAAATATAATGGCTTCTAGGAAGCTGCACAATCTACTACATAAAAAATAAAAGTAAACCCAAAATGATGTCAATCTATGATGTCCACTGATCCAAGGCTCTGCAAGCCCTACACCACTATGCTCTAGTAATGTCCACTCTGCAAGTGGCCTTCCAATCTCTCATGAAACCCTCGCAAACCCGATCTGACAAATTGTTTCAATCCTTGATTCACATAGGTCCTCGTGGTATGGTTAGCAAGGCCCCATGGGGAAACCCATGCTCAACCTGTGAGGATGTTTCCTTCCACATTTACATGAAACCCTCCTGACACCTGCATATATAACGATCAACGTCCTCTGGAAAAATGTTGCAAATACCCTGTGCAAGTTATTGTGCCTCTAAGCTCTCTCCAAGATGAAACCAAACACCACAATGAACTCAAATGAGGACTCCAGATGAATCATCATGTTTATCTAGCTAGGTTGGATATTGCACCATTGAAACTAAACTGAGACGGAAGGGTTTTTCTAAACCCTAACGAAAAAATGGTTCCAAGAGCACTCCAAAATGAGAGGTCAAATCACAATGCTAAAGAGAAGGGTTACCCCTCTATTTATCCTTCCTTCAGACCTTCTATATATTTCCCCTTTTTGACCAAATAAAACCTTCACTTTATTTTGCATCCAATTCCATTTAAATATAATTATTTATTTTATTTAACGTCGCTTTTAGAATTTGTCAGTTTTTTAACCTAGTAATACCAAATAAACCTCCTTAACTCCCTTTTTCCTTGTTGACTATAGCTTACAGAAGTTGTATAAGCTATTGAGTCATCCTCTGTCACGATTAATTGGAAGGGGACATTATAGATTCAAGAAGAATATAACAATTTACTATTAAAGAGTTTTGTAGATATCTTTGAAATGAGTCTGTGCCAAATGATGATGGACATTGCATATCAAATAAACAAAAGGTGGATCATTATTATTTTTAATTATAATGTTTGGTTTTGTTTTCTATATTTTTTGGGGGATTTTTTTTCGAAACCATAACTAACATGATTAACAAAGATAATAATGACAAAGTAGTTAGTCCATATCTTAAGAGTATGTTGATGTTTTTCCTAATTAAACTATGAATAACAAATTGAAAATTATATAAACAAATTGAAAATTATATAAAATTTGTTCCGCAATTTAGCTTAGTACAAATGTGTATTAAAATAAGTGAAAAAACTGATTACTATGCATACATAGTATTCTAGAATTATGGTTGTGTAAGTACAAGTTGAAAAAAATACAAATATAATTCAAAAGTTTTAAATTTAACAATTTTAAATAAATAAATAAGTTAACAATATAAAAAAACATGAAAAATAATGCTTAGGAACAATATTCTTTTTTATTTCAATAATTTTGATTACTATTTATTCTAAGTATAGAAAAGTTGATAAACATCCAGATATGATAAATGAAGAAATTAAGATATGGAAAAGTTTAGATGGTTTGATGCTGAAAACGTTGTATGTATTTAAGCTAGCTAATTAATAAAGGTGATTTGATCTATTATATAAAAAACAAATTCCAAATAAATTGAGTGTTTTTATCTAATTT
>SNQJ01S0048756.1:25639-45029 GCA_010110895.2 Picea sitchensis
TTATGTTCCTCTCCTAGGGTTTTAGACAAGCAATATCATAATATTCAACATGAACAAGTATAATTTACCATGAACTTTCAAAGCATGAAATGAAAATGCAGATTTTACTTACTTCACCAAGAATAATCAAGCATAAAACCCTAGTTTGCATAAAATTACACCATAAATCAACCAAGAAGCATCCAAAACATGTTCTCCAAGAGGTTTGCACTAAGTAAAAGAGCCAATGATTTTAGAAAAACAGGATCATGGAACAATAAAATAAAACAAATGTGGAAATACAACACAAAATATACTTGTAAGGCCTTCCTATTTCAGAGCCTCAATAATAAATAATATCTATTTTGTTGTTTCCAACTGAAATAATCTGCAATTTAATTTGTTGTTTTCTTTCATGGTTTTTCTTTGGTTTTTCTTTATACCAGGAGTAAACTAATAAAAAACATAATCACAACAACAACATAATGAAATACATACATAAACATAATCACAACAACAACATAATAAAATGCATACATCTACCTGCAAGTTGGTTGATTTAGTCCCTGGTTCTCTTGTTCTTGAGCTTGCCCAAACTACCCAACTGAATATTAACCTTGCAACCAACTAGGAATAGCCTCTTCAACTCCCTAGCTCCAGGAATCCTTGAGGTTTCCTATCCCCTAAGCCCAAAATTTCTAGCAACAACAGTGCCATGTGAGAGTTTCCAAAATGATTTGTTCTCCCAATTTTCCGCCTCCTCCTTCACCTCTTGCAGAAATTTCCAATACAAAATGTGACTCCTCTCCAAGTCCCCTCCTCTCTTCCTTATCCTTCCCTCTCCTCAAATTACCCAAATACCTTATCCCCCTCATTAATTCCCCAACACAATTATCCCATCATTAATTACTTCACCTACCATTTAATAATAAAAAGACTTATTTATTTTAATAAAAAAAAATAATAATAATAATTATGAAAATTAAATAGTCAATTTGGGTTTTTACATACACCCACACTTCAAGAAAATCCGTCCCAAAGTTAGAGTAATTTACAATACAAGAGTAATGACACACGATTCATACATCCACATAAAATAAACAACATTGTCAATTTAAAACACTTATACATACTAGTGTACATGTGCAAAGCATGCATGTGTAGATAGCACATACAAGACTCACACATGTACTAATGGCAATAATTGTCACACGTAAAGTAATTCTTGTATGTGTCCAATCCAATCAACAAGACCATTCATTTCATAAAATATAGTAAACCATTTAAAATGTTCACAAAATACCGCAATTGTAATAATTTAGCACAAGCAACATTCACTCAGATAATTGTAGTTCAGTCAAGAAATTATAAATATACATATA
This sequence comes from Picea sitchensis, assembly GCA_010110895.2. NCBI lineage: Eukaryota > Viridiplantae > Streptophyta > Pinopsida > Pinales > Pinaceae > Picea > Picea sitchensis. The sequence continues at coordinate 27,001 of SNQJ01S0048756.1, forward strand.
TACATATTTTTCAAAAAGAGGAAATCAAGAAATTCTTCTATAAGGCGAAACCCCACACACTCTCAACTACTTCTAGTCATCCTTCCTCCCTATTCTACTTCTGTCTTCCATCCCTATCCTTCCTCTGTTGGACTATCTTGGAGCGCCAACTATATTGACCTAACTCCAGATAGAACCCATAAGCGGAAGTGTCAACTCTCTTGACCAAGCTTCCCCAGCAGGCAATTGGTAGTCATAATCACACGTCTAGGGGGCCGTGAGCTAACACTGTCCTCCCATGACTCCAAGTTTCAGAGGATACATGGTGGGAAATTCCTCCACCCCTCCTAATAGAACTAGGGTCAACACCCTATCATGGACTATATAGTGGCACTGTGTCCCTGGGAATTTTTTCATTGTATATTCATTTTTAGGTAGTCTATCCACTTGAAAAACCCACACTTGTCCACACATCATAGCAATGTATTTGAACCAATATAATTTCACATACAAGATTCATACCATATTGTTTATTTGTCAATGTTCACGACATAAACCTTTTACCATCATTATTCTTTGGTTATTTCATAACCTATTGACCTGCAAATTAGTCTATCACAAAAACCCAATATCCATGCATTATCATCATGTAAATGCATTTAATCATAATCTCAATCCAGTATCCACATACCAACAACTATAAATGTCAAAATTTTTAAGTTAGAAATAGATTCCATAATATCCATCATAATTCAAATAATGTTAAACATTCATAGAATTGAAATTCACATAGGGTCATATGTCTTAAAAGTTCAAGTGTGCCATTAATAGTTTCACAATGAATAGAAAATAAAGAAGATTAGGCCTTAAGTAATTCTAGTTGTCTAAGTCAAAAGGTGGCATTACATACACACAACCTTTAGGAAAAGATATACCCGAGGTGGTCAAAAAAGTGAGGGATGATCTTGTCCTAAGGTATCTGCATCCTCCCAAGTAGCATATGCTAGGCTATACTTGTCCCACTCGACCTTAACTTGGTCTACCGGATGGTTCCTGAGCTGTCAGACCCTACGGTCCAATATGTGTAATGGTTTACAGTGAGGGTTCTCGTGTATGATACCTACAATTCCTTTTAATTCATTTTATGATATTCGTCAAAAACATAATGATGTAGAACAAATCCATGAAAAACATTATGAGTTTTATGCAAGTTGGGTGGCAGTACGAGACGATAATAAATGGGTCCAATTCTCTCTTGGATTTTGAATGGTCCTATAAATCGAGGAGACAACTTTGTCCCCTTCCCAAACCGAATGGTACTCTTATTAGTCCTGATACAAAAGAAAACTTGATATCCCACTTTATAACTTCGGTCAGTCCTATGTGCATCAACATAACTTTTCTGTCTATATTGTGCTTCCTTTACTCGTTGCCTAATCTGAATCACTTGTTCCTCCATCTCTTGAATCAATTCTGGCCCAGTTGTCACTCGGTCTTCTAACCTCTCCCAAATCAACGGTGTCCTGCATGGCCTCCCATACAGAGCTTCATAGGGTGGCATTCCAATGGAGCTATGAAAAATGTTATTGTAGGAGAACTCTACCAAAGGTAGGTACTTCTCCCAATGGGTTTGGTTATCCATAACATATATCCTAAGAATGTATTCCATAACCTGATTTAATCTCTCAATTTTCTCATTTGTTTCAGGATGATATGTTGTGCTTAAGTTCAACTGAGTTCACAACGCTGACTGCAAACTTGTCCAAAACCTACATTTGAATCAGGAGTCCCTATCTTAAATGATCTTCCTGGGTAACCTGTGCAAACGAATGACCTTACTTATAAAAACACGTGCCAAATCAGTGGCATCATAAGTGTCTCTAACTGGAATAAAATGAGCACTCTTGGTCAACTTATCAACTATCACAAGAATGACATTGTGTCTATGCGATGTGAGAAGAAATCCCACAACAAAATCCATAGAAATGACTTCCCACTTGGACACAGGAACATCATGCGGTTGTAGGAGACTTTTCGGGTGGTGGTGGTCAACCTTTATTTGTTGACACTTTAGTCACTTGGCGATGAAAAGGACTACATCATGCTTCATGCCTACCCAGAAGAAAAACTTCCCCATGTCTGCGTACATCTTCTTCACACCTACATGTGCACAACAAAGTGCTCTATGGGCTTCCTAGTGTATGATGCTTCGAATATCCCCACCTTTAGGGATGTACATCCTTCCCAGATATCTTAATAATCCATGTTCTTCCATCCTATATCCTTCATACTTTGGCTCTAGTTGCCTCCCATTCTGGAGGGTTGAAGTAACCTTTAAATACCAACTATCTCCAAGAAGTTTCCCCAACACACGCTCCCTCAGATTAACCTTTAAGGGTACCAAGGATAAGACACGTGGTCTCCTACTCAAGGAATCCATGACCACATTATCTTGTCCCTTGATGTACAAAATTCCAAAATCATACTCACTCATAAAATCACTGCATCGCCTCTGTCTGGCATTGAGATCTCTTTGAGTGAAGAGATTATTTAATCTTTCACGGTTTGTTTTGATCTCAAAGCTTCGTCCTACTAGATAGTGCCTCCAAATTTTCAGAGATAGCATTACAACTGCCAACTCTAAATCATGAGTAGTGTAAAGCTCCTCATGTTGCTTCAAATTTCTTAACGCATATGATATCACTCCCCCATCCTTGCTTTGAGGCATCCGTGCAGACTATGAAGTCTTTTTCCATATCCGACACTCTTATAATTGGTGCATTGGTTAGTAACCTCTTAAGCTCAATGAATGCAATATTTCATTCTTCTATCCATTCATACCTGACCCCCTTGTGCTACAAGTTGATAATGTATTTCTCTATTTTAGAGAACCCTTCCACAAACCTCCGATAATAACCTGCTAGCCCCATGAATATTTTTACCTCATGAGATTTTTTTAGCACTGACCATTCCATAATGGCCTTTACCTTTTCTGGGTTCACAAAGATTCCTTCACCGGAAGTGATATGACTTAAATATTAAATTTATTTATGGAAGAAAGAACACTTCGACAACTTGCCATATAATTTGTTCTCTCTAACGCATGACAACACCACTCGCAAGTGTTCCTCATGTTCTCTTTCGTTCTTGGAATAGATGACGATATCATCCAGAAAGACTTGTACAAAGCGGTCTAAGTACTTTCGGAATACACCATTCATGAGGATCATGAATATTGTTGGCGCATTGGTCAAACCAAAAGTTACTACAACAAACTCGCAATTCCCAAACTGAGTTTGAAAGACAATTTTAGGAATATTGCCTTCCTTAATCCTTAACTGGTGATACTCTGATCGGAGATCAATTTTTGAGAAAATTGTTACTCCTTTCATATGATCAAAGAGGTCATATATCTGTGGCATTGGGTACCTATTTTTCACTGTATCACGGTTCAAGTCCATGTAATCTATACACAATCGTAAGGAACCATCCTTCTTCTTCAAAAAAATTGTTGGTGCACCCCAAGGTGAGACACTAGGCCTTATTATCCCTAATTCAAGTAGTTGCTTCAATTGCATCTTCAAATCAAAAAGTTCTAACACTGTCATCCTATACGAAGTCTTTGAAATTGGCTCCACTGTAGGTTTTATCTCAATGGTAAAATCAAGTTCCCTCTCAGGAGCTAACCCTGGCAACTCTTTCGGGAAAACATCCTTAAACTCCAACAATATTGGATACTGATCCAAGGAAGGTCCTTTCCCTTCATTAATTGTGTCTACTACATATAATCAACAACCTTGCCTCATGCAATGTTTAACCTTCATGGTCGAGATAAAGCATAGAGACATCTTCCTCCATACACCGTGGATTTACACTGACGTTCCTTCATCGTCAACACAAAGCACTCTTTTTGTGAAACAATATACCATAGCTCAATGGGCTTCTAACCAGTCCATCCCAATGATTAGGTCATACATCCCTAGAGTAGTGATGTACACCCTCAACCTAGTAGTACACACTCCCAGCTCTACTAGAAAATTATCGATGCTAGGTCCTACCACTTGTTTTTCCCCCGAATCCATCTCGACTTGTTTAAAGTCATCGTGCTCATAGGCTGCCAACCCACACTTTTCTAATGCACAAGGTGAAATGAAACTATCTGTAGTACTAGAATCAAATAAAATCTTAACATTGACATGATTTAGCGTACATGATGACTCCACCACAGTGGATTGATGCTATGCCCGGTGGTTATTGACCATTTCATTAATTTGGTGGCTACTACTCGCTCTTCCCATCGAGGCCTTTCCTTCTCTAAGCACAAAGCCTACTTGTGACTATGGGCAGTCACATTGGTAATGAGGTCCTCCACACCCCCAACAAGTAACACAAGATGGAACCTGCACAGTACCCTGTGATGGTATCTGAAATGAATTTCTTCCCTTGGAACCCCTGCCCTTGCTTGTTTCTCCCTAAGAAAGTAGTGGACCTTCCTGCATCGTTGGCGATGAGTGGGATGTTGCACTTGCTGCCATTGAAATACTTCTTGTAACTGCTCTAGGTGTGACTCTATTTCCATAAGGAGGTGGCCTAGAGATTCCTCCCCTAAAGAATATCCTAGGGTCCTTCCCCACGAATTAAGTATGTTTTGGAATGGTTGAACTCATACCTCTGTTTAAGCTCATATGCACCTCCGCGTAATGAGAATTTTCAACTTCTTCGACTATTGACGATGGTTTCCACATCTGTACCATGGCCCTTATCTTAGGGTTTAACCCGTACACAAAATGTTCTGCTTGTCATTGATCGGTATCCATGTATGAGACATATTTTAATAACTCCATGAACCTGATCTCGTAGTATTCCGCGGTCTTGTTTCCCTGAACTAGAGCACGAAATGCTCCTACCTGTTGTTCCTCATAGTAAGCAGAAAAATATTTCCTTCAGAACCTTTCCTCAAAAATATCCCATGAGATGGTGTCTAGCGTAAGTTGAAACTACCTCTCCAGATTACCCCACCAGTTCAAGGCACTTTCCCTCAACTGAAATATCATTATCTTCACATTTGATGTGGAAGCATAGTCTCTTAAGGCGAAACATCACGTCATTCCTTCGAACCATGCCTCTGCACGTTCACTTGCACGACCCACAACAAACTCTAGGAGTTTTATCTTCTGTAGTTCCCTGGTGATGTCTCCTAGTGGATACCCTCCCTCTAGGTCCCTCGATGCTTCAGGGTTACCCACTCCAGATGGTGGGGGTTTTTTGGGCCCTAACAACCCCCTTCTTTGTCTTTAATCAAAATCTAGGGTCCCTCTAAATTTTACTTGGATTCTTCCTTTGTTTCCATTTGACTTGATTGGATTGGTATTGGTTTGCTTTGTTTAGAGGTTGGTTTGAGTTTATATTATTTTCTTCTATTTGGTTTCAATTTCATGAAATTCAATTGTCATTTCGTTTTTCTTTCTATAGAGTTTTGATGTTAATGGACGAGCTTCATAATTTGAGAGTTTGTTATTACCTCTTCCTTATTGAATTTATCTGCTATGAGAATGGCTTGGTTGAAGACATGTATTAATAACAATGATTTTACATGAATAAAACTTGTTGCGACACATCTTTTCTATGACACTTGTTCACATTTGATCAAATTTGAATGAAGGAGAGATGAGCATAGAAATCTTAATTTAAACGAAAACATTAATTTTTATCAACTATTTACTTTCGTTTAAATTATGATTATGTTTTCGTCTTTTGCTCATTAGAAAGTTTGACTATTCTGAATAATGGGTTCACTGCTTCATCAAATAATATCTTGGTTGGTTTCTCATTTTGACAAAATCATTTGGTAGGTTCAATTAATTAAATTATTTTTTCAGTTTGCATCTCATTTCAAAATAAAAATAAAAATAAAAAAAGAATTATCTATCATTTGTTTGATTTTGTGGAAACCCAAATTAATATTTTTCTCCTCTCCATCAAATTGAAGCTTCTAGAATTTTAAGATCATATTTGAAAGGAAAATATAACCAATATTTGTTTACAACTTATAGTTAGCTTTTAGTTTAAATTCATTTTAATTTTATTGTTCTAGATTTTGTTTTATTCACAATTTTTATATTTAGGTTATTAAATTGGTTTATTTTTGTTTCACGGGTTTCTATTATCATATATTTGGTACGGATCTGATCATGGCTTGATTTTCTTATCTAAATACGTTGAAGATAATTGGTCCAAAAATAACATTGGATTGCTGCAAATAATTTATGAGCAACAACAGATAAGATTTGGAAATGCGTTCAATAACATAAAGTTGATTTTGCAGGATTGATTGTAGCCAAACCATGTGGAATCTCAATAAATGGCTGAAAACACATGTGCAGAATGGGCCCATTTAGCTTAATCGCAATATTTTTCCCCAAAAAATGCGCGATTTGAGAGATATTTTGGTCTCTTTCCGAGGCAAATTTCAGGTGGCGGAAATTGTTAGTGACGCCCAGACTATTCAGTCATTGCATAAATATATGAGAAAGTTCAGAGCCACGGAGGAGATTTGAAGAAATTCAGAGGAGTATTTTTATCCTTTCTTTTGTATATTATTTATTTGGTAAACTTTTTCTTTTCAAAAGGAGTAACGGATGGTTGGAATTTTTGGGATAATGGACCAGTATTTTCGAAGAAGAATATCAAATTCTAGATTTAAATGCTTAATGGCTTTTGTCCTGTGAGTAAACAAGTTTTGTTTTCATTATAATATATTTTTATTATGGTTCATATTCTTTGATTAATTGATTATGCATTGATTTAAATTAGATTTAGTTTGTTTTATCAATACATGGTTAATTGCTATCATTTATGTATTAATTTTGTCAATCTTTAACAGTCTATTATCCCAATTATCTTGGTCTTGGTGATTGTATTATTTTGATACAAATCTTGTATTATATTGAGTTTTTTCATGTAATTCAGATTTGTAAAGATATAATTGTTCAATTGAGATTTTTCTTATTGTCGATTAGTCTATTATATCTTCACTAAGAATCATGATTTGAAAGTTGTTCTTTATGCATTTTAAATAAGATTTAAATTGTCAGTCAAAGTGATTTTCATCATGACACTGTCACAATCTTAGAATTACACAACCTTCTACTATAGATTTCTCTTAACAGACAGGTTGTTGGAGCAACGTTATACAGGAAGACAAAACCAAAAGTTCTCTTTAAATACTGGCCAGTCATAGGCTAATGATTTTCTATTTGTTTTGATTTATATTTTGTGAATGTAAATTAACATTTAAGCTTAAATACTTTTTTTATTTAAGTTAAAACATTATTATTTACATTCATTTATTTTCCTCTTCTTTTAGTTTCAAGGTTAAAATTAGATTAGTAGTATGTTCTAGATCTATTTAATTTTTCTTGAGATTCGGTTCTCTTGTACAACTTTAGTTTACAAGGTTTCTCGTAAATCTTGCACCTGTTTATTTGTATATGTTGTATATAAAAGGGAGAATAATGAATGTATATAGTAGATCTTCATTAATGCATAGTTGGTTATTTTATTTTCGTAGTTCAGATTAGATCCCTTTATCGGCTAACGAAGTCGTTAAACCTATTAGGGGTAGTTATTCCAAACGGATTGAGTTATTTAGACAACCTCGGACCAAACTATTCCCTTCCAGTTGATGGTGTGTCATGAACTCCCGTCAACAGGGTTCCACTTCGAAATCAGCTGACTAGCGTCCCTTTAATGTCTCATTAATAGCCTCTAAAGAGCGCAAAATGAGAGCTAATTCAAATGATGGTGGTGGCAATGTTGGTGTTGGCGGTCCTTGTGACGATGCCCCTCGGACTCGATCTCCCCGAATCCTAACCATATTGAATAATTGAATCTGCATCAAACCAAATACTTATCAGGGAAGAGTTTAAGTCATTCCACATTTGCTCAAACTTATACTTTCAAACATAGGGTTAGGCGTAAGTTTGTTTTTTACTTGTCTGTAAATAGACATTACTCTCTTTAGAGTAAGTGGCTAAAGGTCAGGGTTGAAATCCTCTAAGATTGGTAACTTGTTTGGGTAAGTTGATAACTCCCTTGCCTTGCTAGATATGTTAGCCCTATAACACACTTGTTAATATGCATCAAATCCCCTTTACTAAAATTAATAAATAGCCATAAATTTTGTTTTTATTTTACCAAAAAAACATTTTTCTTTTTATAAGTTAATGAATTCAAAAGAATTTTAACTCCATTAAATAATAAAATAAAATAAAAATCTAAAATAAATAATTTGTCTAGTCAAATGCATTGTCAATAATTTTGCTAATGCAGTGTAAATACTTTCAAGGAACGTGAGTTAATGTTATTAACCACTAACAAACTTACCTCCCATACTATTGTTTTCAAACTTACAAGAAAAGTATGGGTCTATGTAGTTATGTTTTCTCCTTTTTTTTTTTATTTCTAGTTATAGAAATGATACACATTAATATGTTTTAAAGAAAGCAATACTTTTTGTGTTATGTAATTATATTTTTTTGTTATTTTATCTCTAAGTACAAAAATGAAGCAATACTTTATGTGTTGTGTAATTTTATTTTTTTTGTTATTCTATCTCTAAGTACAAAATGAAGCAATAGACAAGTCATGTGAAAGCACACTATAGATATATATTTTTATTATAAATATATGTATAATATATATTTATAATAAATAAATTGAATAATAAATAAAATTTTAATTAAATGAATACAATTAAAATCATATAATCCTGCAATGCGTGATCTCTCATGAAGCCCATGTGCCTCTTCCTCCCCCACACACTCATCGGTAGTGTTGGTGTTAGAAGTCACTCCTGGATTGTGGCAGGAGCAGAGCCTAATGCCCATCAGTTTTATGTCATGATTGGTTTATAAAAGGGTGATCGACTGGGAGTAAACTCAATACAATATCATTTTAACTCATAATTCTGGACTCAGGCTAAGCATGAACAGGAGAGGTCTTGATTTAACTTCAGATAGTAAGTTGTAATAAGGGTGAGTAGGAGGAATATTTTAGAGATAAACTGCAAAGGTCTATTGTGGGAATCAAGCTTTCAAAAGTCCGGAGAAGATAAGCTTAAACACAAGAACTTCTTATATTCAAGTTACAAGACCATTGAAAGAAGTCGTAACAACGCTACAATTAAAGCCTTTATCATAACACAGTCACAACGATTCATGTGAGTCAGTCAATCATGAACTCTTTCTGCATTAGGGAGAAACAAGATGTAGTAAGAAAGTTGTATGTCATTAAACAAGAAGCTTCACTTATAGATGCATAACCAGAGAAAACCAGTGCTTCATCAAAACTTTACAATAGGGAGCTTAGCTCTACCAACGATGCCTATAAAAATGGAAAAAATGCCTTCATATACTTGGAGAAAAACCCAGTAGAAGCTTCGAGTTACTGCATTGAAGGCATTACGCCTGCATGTTTACTGGCGGACTCTGCATGCAGACTCTGGACCATCGTGCATTTCGGTCAGATGCCACCGTGTTCCAGAACGGGCCTGCGAGGAGTTGACAATTTGACAGTCCTCTCCTGTACCTTCCATTTATGGTGGAAACAATGTCCACCCACCACCAACCGCTTCAATAACTACTTTCTTGGGTTCAAAAACAACCCTGGTCAACTCTGCACCTTTGGGACATGGAGGTCTTCTCGTGCTGCCACCTTGATCTGCTAAACGGCTTCATGGTAAGTCCTGGAGGTAGACATGAAGACTGGGGCACCTGACGGGAAGCGGCGGATGAGCGGTGACCAAGCAAAGGTGATTTGGTATACTAGGTGTGGAAGTGAGATGAGGGGAGGCCAGTGGACGGATGTGGCATATCTTGTGGGGGCCATGGAGATACGGTGGTGAGATGTGATTTGACAAGGGATAACACATCTCTTATAACGGGATGATGTGGTAGGGAGAGGGACAGGTGTGGGAAGACAAGAGGGAGCGAAAAGAAAAATGATATGCCACGGGGGTGAGTGGAAGGCAAGTGTGGCATAACGAGATAAGGGGGAAGTGAGTGATGTGACTAGTGGACATGAGGCCTAGTGGAACACAGGTGGCAAGAGGAAGGGGGGTGATGCAAGGGGGAGGCGCCATGATAGTAAAGGGTCCCACACTAGAAAACTACCCATATCGGACCCCCCCCCATTAAAGGTAGAACGACGGGGGGAGGTCCGAAATGGGACCTCAACTGTAGATCTGGGCGTGGATCGCTTGACCCGCCAAAGTTGTGCACTGGAAAACCATCATATCGGAACCCCCCCACCACTCATTAAAGGTAGGACGACGAGGGGGGTCCGAAATTGAATATGGACCAAAGATCTGGGAGTGCATATTTTGACTGCCCAGATCTGCGTGCTGCATAATCCAGAGCGCTTATGCGCCCTCGACTTAGGATAAGTGGGTTTTTTACCCATTCTTTGCCACTTTTTCGAAAAAAGAGGGAACTTCATAAGAAAACACCCCTCATACAAGATTATGTGCTAACATTAGGCTCCATGGGGGATGGCTTTCTCCCTGTGAGACGCCAAGAACTATTTTGCAGATTCAGTGCCTTGCTATTGGGCTATGGAGTCATTATTAAAAATGAAAAATAAACTGAAAAACAATATTTACAAACATAGAGGAGCCATGTGTGGCTCAAAAGAAACATTTCTTCAGAAAATGCCCATTCATAGGTCCATTGAAAACTTCCTCACCATCCAAATCCTGCAGCCTGTAGGTGTTATTCAAAAACACTTCAAAGATTTTGAAGGGCTCGATCTATAGGGCTTCGAATTTTCCATGTTTTCCCTTGTCCTTCTTAGGAGCATCCCATTTTAATACCAGATCTCCTAGTTGGAAATCCTCTTTCCTAACCCTCCTGTCAAAGACCTGCTTGATCTTCTGTTGATGATTGTGAGCTCTATTCATTACCTGCTCCCTGGTCTGTTGCACTTCCACCATTTGATGTATCCTTCTGACCATATGGTCTGGCTCTCCTTCATATTCTTGAAAGAATTTTGCTATAGGTAGAGACAACTGAGTGGGAAAAACAACTTTTTTCCCATAAACAAGTTGAAAAGGGAAGGTGCCTAGGGATTTCTTTGTTTTCACTCGGTCATCCCACTGAGCAAATTTGAGTTTTGAGTCCCAGGCCTTCTTATTATCTTCCAACAATCTTTTAATGAGCTTAATCAGGATTTTATTGGAAGACTCTGCCAGTCCATTTCCTTGTGGGTAATAGGGAGTGGAATGAACCAGTGAAATCTCAAACTGCTCACAGAACCTCACCAGAGGCTCAGACTTGAAAGATGCAGCATTATCAATGACAATTCTACTGGGGCATCCAAACCTTGCTATGATATCCTCTAGGAAGTTGATGATAACTTTGTGTGAACCACTCCTGGTGGGGATAGATTCTATCCACTTGGTAAAATAGTCATTTGCAGTTAGGATCCATCTGTGCTGGCCTCTTGAGGAAGGATGAATCTCTCCAATGAATTCCAACCCCCATTGTTGAAAGGGTGTTGCAGCTACTACAGGTTTTAGTGGCAGAGATTTGAGTTGCTGCTTTCTTGAGAACCTTTGGCATTTGATGTAGGCTCTCACTTCTCTATAGACATCAGTGAATAAGGTGGGCCAGTAGTACCCATCCTTGAGAATCTTGTGGGATGTGGTCTTCCAAAAATGGTTTCCCCCACAGAGGCTACTATGGAAATCAAATGTGACTTTTTGGGCCTCCTGTGGGTTCAGACACCTCAAAAACACCCCTACAGGGTCTCTCCAGTACAAGACTTGGTCAATAAGGCAATATTTGACTTCTTTGAGATTTAAATCTCTTTCCTTACTCTTCCCCATTTCATCAGGGGGATTTAATTTTAGAAAAAAATATATGATATCTCTATACCAGGTGCACTCTCTTAGTGGAGGACTATCTTGAGGATTTCCATCATACAATTCATCCTGTTGATTTCCTGAGCAACCATCGATGAATTTATCCCCCAAGGATTTGCAATTTGATTCAGCCAGCAGCTTGTCTAAGCCCTGCCCTTTAACCAACTTGGTTGGCTTAATCTCCAGGTCAAAATCAAGGATCTTGGCAATCCAATTGCTTCTTTTCCCATCTATGTCAGGCTGAATGAGAATGTCCTTCACAGAAGCTGGAGGAACATATGCAATGATTTTTTAATGAAGAACATAGACTCTGAATGCTTTAAGGGCCTTGACCAAGGCATGGGCTTGTTTCTCCATGATGTCATATTTGACCTCTACATCTCCTAATTCCCTTCTAAAAAATGAAATGGGCTGCTCCATCCCTTCAGCATTCTTCTATAATAGAATGGTTGCTTCTATATCAAAAGAAGAAAAAGAAAAAATTAGGAATTCCTTGGAATAATCAGGACTGATCAGCACACGTGCCTCAGTCAAAGCCTTTTTTATTTGGACAAGGGATTCCCTGGGTTCAACAATACATTTTACTTCATTCCCCTTCCTGAGCATAGCGGTGATGTGTTTTACTAACTCAGCAAAATTTGAGACAAACCTCCTCAGGAATTTAATTTTGCCCAGGAAAGACTAGACCTCTTTCTTGGATCTCGGGAGTGAAAAGGCTTGGATTGCTTCAACTCTGCTGGGATCAATCCTGACTCCCTCAGCTGATACTATATGGCCTAACAACTTCTCCTCCTTCATAGAAAACAAATATTTCTTGGGGTTTAAGGAAATACCAAACCTCCTGCATTTCAAGAAAACCTTCCTTAAGTGACAGCAGTGCTCTTTATTAGATTTGGAGAAGACAATGATGTCATCCAAATAGATCAACACAAACTTATCTTTCTCCCCAATGAAGGCTATATCCATGGATCGTTGAAATGTTTCTCATGCATTCATCAATTCAAAAGGCATTTTGGCATACATGAATGTGCCCCAATGAGTGGTGAAGGTTGTTTTTTCTCTATCCTCAGGCAGGGATGATATTTGATTGTAGCCAGAAAATCTATCAATCATGGATATCCTGGATGCACAAGTTACCCTATGCAATATATGCTCCATTTTAAGTAGGGGGTAATTTTCCTTTCTTGAGCTTCTGTTCAGTTTCCTAAAATCAACACAAAGTCTAATTTCTCCACTCTTCTTTCTTACTGGCACCAGATTAGCCACCCACTCAGAATATCTCAAAGGGACTATGATTTGGGCATCTAACAGTTTCCTCACTTCTCTCTCCATAACAAGCAGTAACATGGGATTAATTTGTCTTAGATTATGCCTTAATGGATTAGCCTCTTCCTTCAGTGGGACCTTGTGCTCAATGACATATGTGTCATAGCTCTTGAGGTCTTCATATGTCCAGGCGAACACATCAGCAAATTCTTTTAATAACGCAACATACTCGGCTCTCTTCTCCCTTGACAGGATGCTTGACAACTTGACGAACTTAGGATCCTCCTCTATGCCAATATTGCACTTTGTTACCTCAACATCCTCATTTGAAACCTTACTCTTTACTACCACATCATTCCCATCGAACAATATTTCCAAAGGAACTAGTCCCTTTGGAATGTGATTGCTAGGCAACTGAACAATATGGTGATTAGCAATTTTATTTAAAAATATCTCAGTGTGAGGGTCACCTTCAAGATCATGATCTTGATCAATGTGCAATGTAGAGAATTCATCAACAAACTCAAGAAATTTTCTGATTTCAAGATCATCCTCAAAATCCTTCCAATGCTTGATATTGTCTAGTACAGATGGCCTATATCTTATCTCAACATCATATTTGATCTTAGGTGGTAGAGGGATCCTAAATAGGCTAGATGAGATAGCTAGGGAATCGGACAAAGTATTTTCCTCTCTTGGAACAAATGAAATGTTGAAAGATGAGAATAAATTGTCAATCAAGTCCCATACCTCATTTTTGTAACTTCTGAGCCGAGGATGTTTAGCCCAATAAGCATTTCTGACCTGTTGGACTATCAATTTAGCATCTCCGAACACTGCTACCTTCGCAATTCCCATGTCCTTTTCAGCCCTCAAACCTAAAACAAGAGCTTCATATTCTACCACATTATTGGTAGTTTCAAATTCTAGCTTGTATGAAAGGGATATGGTTTCCTGACAAGGTGACACAAAAACCACTCCGGCACCAGCACCCTCACTAGAAGAGGCTTCGTCAAAGAACATATTCCACACAGAGGTAGTTGGAGGAGGGATCTTAGGATAGGAAATGGGGTTCTTTCTTACTTCAAGAGGAGTTTCAGGGGTATCATTGAGATGCAACAAACTAGATCGCAAATCAATGTCAAGTGCAAAGATAGGGTGATTAGTGGGATCTGCTTCGTCACTAACAATGTAGGCCAGTTGAGATTCTTTGTACATTCTTCTATATTCCCCTCCAAAGACTGGGATGGTGGCATATGTAAGGTCCATCTGTAATGTTACTCCAAGATTTTTAATCCAAGATCTTGACAGTAGCATGCCAAACTTGGGAGGAACATCAGCTACGACAACGTCCATGACCACACTCTTCATTGGCAGCTGAAATAAGGACACCACCAGGTCTTTGATGAATCCAAGACATTGCACCCTCCTTGAATCAAAAGAGTACAAATCATGAAAGGCCTTTGTTACTTCCAGTCCTAATTCTTCCATGACTATTTTGGGCATGAGGTTATGGGAAGCCCCTGAATCCATTAGGCAGTTTTGCAGCACCTTATCATGTATGTTCAGGGATCTATAGAAGGGAGGGGATGAGTCATCTCTATCTTCCACCATGGGACCTAGGATGATTGCTGGCTTTTCATCTTGAATATTTAATGAGAATGTGGCAAGCTGAGGTGGCTCAAACAACAACAGTTTGGAGAGGGACCTTTTGAAATCTTCATTTTTAACAAGTTCCGAGAGGGGTATAGGAATTCTGATCTTTTGAATTTCATGCTCAAAACTAAAGGAGGAAGGAGGCTTAGGAATTTCCCTCACCTCTGGGACAAGGGCTTTGGCTATTGGTGAGATATTTTGAGCTTTATTTTCCTTGGCAATGTTTGTTGCAGGCTTAGCAGGCCTTTCTGCTAGAAGAGGTTGATCAGAGATATCAGACTTCCCTTCTTTCTTCTTTGACTTGAGGCTATGCCTGTTAGGATTGTTGTCTTTGGATTTCTCCCTTTTACTTAGTTCATTGATTTGACTGTTAATGAGGGATTCTTCATATGCAGACTGAGTCAAATGGGGAAAAGGGGAGGTGTCTTCAATAAAGTGAATTTCAGGGTCAAGCTCCTCCTCTTCCCTCTCCTCATCGTTAACCAAGTTATTTTGGAGAGGGGATTGAATCCTTTGATCATCCCTATCTCTATCTCTTTGTTCCCTTGGCATAACATGTGGCACATTGTTATTAGGCCTTCTAAAACCTCTGTTATCAATATTTTGGGGATTTATGTACATGGGCTTCCCTTCTAACTCCAACCTTTCCATTCTAGCTGAAAGTGTCTTTAGCATATTAGTTACTTCATCCATCTAAGGGGGAAGGGTAGAGGAATCGGATGTGGAGGCTCCAGCTCTCCTTGTGGGTATGTATCTATCATATTTATTTCTAAGTCGATCGACAGCCAAAATATTTGACTCAACTTCCACAACCACATCCTGCATGTGATCCAGGGAAGTGGCTCACCTTTCCCTCAACAAAAGGTAGAAATCAAGGTCAAAGGCACTGGCATGAGTAATTTTGGCTGAAGCTTATGAGGGATTTATCTCAGCATGAATATTATGGTACATCTTATTGAACCTCTTGGAGAAGTCAGAGACAGAATCTCCTTCCTTTCTCTTCAAAGACCTGAACTCT
Source organism: Picea sitchensis (assembly GCA_010110895.2). Lineage (NCBI taxonomy): Eukaryota > Viridiplantae > Streptophyta > Pinopsida > Pinales > Pinaceae > Picea > Picea sitchensis. The sequence continues at coordinate 42,840 of SNQJ01S0048756.1, forward strand.
GTCATGTAATACATGAAGTCTTTCTTATCTCCCCACTGTCTCAAGAAGGCATAATCCAAAGCCTCTATCCCATCAACAGATCCAGGAGGCAAGGCCCTAAACCATTTCCTAGCCTCGTCTTCAAGGCTATGAACAAAAATTCCCATCCATACATCTACATGCATGATGACATGATGATCTGTAAAACTATAAAAGGCTTCAACATGTTCTTCTGCAGTTATATCTCCTTCGCTTGTAAACTTGGTGTTATCAATGAAATTTCGTCCGCACGTGGTGACAAGAACTCAACATCGTCAAACAACAATGAAGTCATTCATGGCCCTGAACTAATCTTACAGCATTCAAAAAAGGTCAAAAACTATACAAAGTAGTGAAAAATTGAAGAGCGCTTTACAGAAGTTGGGCGCGCGCGCACATGCGCGGAACAGAAACATATCATGTGCGCATACACGCACGATGTGCAGCTGTTAGCGCAAAAAGCCACACACCTGCTAAACGACGCATTTATTGAAGTGGTCGGCCTCCCAACCACTTATGGATCATCTCCCAAGATGATTTGACCCTCAAATCTGAGCTGAATCCGCATGGTAGGCTGGTCAAATACCTAATAATGCCCTAAATGGCCTCTTTTCACACTACAAGGCAGTTACACAAAAGCCCAAAGCAATGTTATAAAAAGCCATGAATGCACCTCATTTTCTCAAGGAATTTCATGTAATGTTATGCTGCCTATATTATTTTAAGGACTCCATCCTTGATAAGAGCACATTGGCACCATTTCATTGAGCAATCCACCTCTCCATTGAGTGGATTTGCAAGGAGTTCTTTCACCACCATTTTCATTTTTCTTGTTGTAAGGAGAGCAAGCTTGTGAGGGTCCAAGAGCCTTCCCTTAGAGGAAGAAGGAACTCATAGCCCCCTTTCTTCTTGGTGCTTTGATTTCATCAATAGATCAACCTAAAAACATTGGTGACATGGGTATTTTTGTTTTTGTTATCTCTATGTCCCTATGCTTGTTATTTTAGTTTGTATTAGATTAATTCTTTCTTGTAGTTTTGTTTTTATTTCTCTAACTCTTTCCTCTACAGTTGTCATGCTCAGAAGGACCCAACTGGGCATGTAAGCACCTCTTATTTGCTCACCAAGGTGACGAAAAGGGTGCAACAGATTGGCGACCATACTAGGGAGAGGTATCAAATTCCTACCTCATTTGGGTTTATTTTTCTCTTCTTTTAGTTTGATTAACTTGCAGGTGCAAAAACCGGCCTAGGCCGACCTGCCAACCATCCAATTCAGAGGAGAATTGAGAGAAATCCATTCGGATTTTTCTTTCTCGGTTGTTTGTCACAGGTGCGCGGGTATTCTACCCCACAGACGTGCATCGTGCGTGCATGCACTTAACTGACATCCATTCTCTGCGCGCATGCACTTTCGGACCTATCTCTGTCTGCATGCCTGTACTCTGTGCGCCTCTGTCTGCACTAGGGGCCGCGCCTTTAAGCAAAGTTTCACATTGTAAGTTGTTGGGCTGTGGGGAAGGCCATTTTCCTTCTTAAAAATGATGTTAAGCATGCTCTAAACACTGCACTACACTTAGTCCCCTCATCGTATAAAGGGGTTAGTCAAGCACACATAGGCACTTAGGAGGATAAAAATCAATTTCCCTTATTTTCTTTTTGCCACGTGGATGGCTTGTTTTGACTTACAATCTAAAGTGAACATCAATTTTAATCACATCTAAACTTACATTGGGACTAGAAGTTGAATTACCAATCACTTAGTATGCTCTTCTCTCGCGCCTTCAAGCGACCTTGAGAATCAGAAAAAGATTGGGAAAACAATTTCATCTCCCTTAAACAAAAGTTTAAAACCTTTAGGAGAGGACAACGGCCCTTTTTGGGACCCCTCTTAGTTTTCTTTTTTCAAACATATCTTAATATTGTAATGGGCCCATACATGCCCACATGTCACAAAGATAGGATAATGTTTGAATTTCTGCTTTCTTAGATCAAAACACTAGGGAAGTTTAAAGGTTTGTAACGGGCCTATACATGCCCACATGTTCAATCTAGGATAGTTTCAATCTTTTCTAGATTACATCACCATAGGGAGTTAAAGGATAGTAACGGACCCACATGTCCACATGCTAGCTTCCTAGGGCTTTTGAATTACGCAAGGTTGTACCAAAGA
>SNQJ01S0048757.1:8878-24977 GCA_010110895.2 Picea sitchensis
ATGGAAGAGAGATGCTTGTATGTTGATGTCACAAAATTCACTTTTGTATCCTGCTGTGCATGCCAAGAGTGATCGTTCGATGCATAAATGTGCCCAAAACTACAGGATAATCAATGACTCACACAAAGATCCTAAGATAGACTGCCTTATTCAATTTCGGGTGGGTCAAAGAGGACTCCTTATAACACCTTTATAACAAACCCTTATAACTCCAATTACAAACAATTTTGTATTTGCAAACATTCATATAACCAAAGATGGCTAAATTAGTGGAACCATAAATTTATATGCCTCTCAACTATTTCTCCATATGATGCTTTGGAAATGACGTCATATAACCTTTTATAAGTTTGAGAGGAGTTTTAAAGAGAAGTTTATAAAATCATAAAAATGAAGATCACCTCATTAATTTCCAAGATCCGTCCAAGTTGAAGTTTCCCTTTTTTTTTTTTTGCCAACGTTCCTTCTTTTATGCGGATGTTTCTTTCTCAAACAGAGATTGCAGGGCGTAAGGGTACACGTAGGATTAACATCTTGAAGCTTCTCAATAAAACAGATCGATCACATTTTCCAGTGAAGTTTTGTGCCATTAAATAAAACAAAGATGAACTAGATTCTTCTTGCCATTAAATAAAACAAAGATCACTTCTGTGCTTCAAATCAGCGCTCCACGCCCTCTTCTCACGTGGGTGCTCCACGCCATGCTCAACGAAAGATCCACCTTCTGTTCCAATCCTTCCAACAATTCAAGCTTCTCCTCGAAGCAGCTAACAAATTCACCAGTAGCATTCCTTCTCTCCTCCACGCAAAGGCCGCGAGCGATCTCCCTTTCTCCTTTTCGGCACACCAACATCAATTTCCCATGGAGAGCAGCGATGCGGTCAACAAGAACGATCCGCCTCTCACAATTTCTCAGCGGTTCTCATTAACTTGGCTCTGATACCACTGTTAGACAAGCATATAAAGATAAGCGTGGATTTCGTTTATTAAATGATATGATACATTGATATATACATTGATGTGACCTTTGGACTCCCTATGATCGTTACATGAACTTGACTGTTCATTTTCCATAAATTTCGTAACCCTAATGGATTACGTTTCCAACACTAATTAGTTAAGTATTAGTTCAAATTAAGGAAGCATATTTGAAACATGTTAAACTTCATCAATTACAAGATGCTAAACCTCAACTCAATTTAATTAATTACGATAGACCCTTATCCCAACCGTAGTGTGTTGGATGTCCTGGAATTTTATGTAAGGTAAATCCCAAGCGAAGCCTTGGAGATTAAGGTTGGATTAAATCAGGATCTCAAGGGAAATCTCTTCCGATGATACTTAAGGACTGAAATTAGAAATTTCCTTGATCTGAGATTAAGAAGGTGGTTGGATAATTTAAGGAAGATTAAAATAGTAACAAAATAGGGCATCAAAACTAAAAATTTGGTAACTTCCAGTGAAGAGAGCCAATCTGCGGGCTGCGCGGAGGGAGTGGGGAACTGTGAGTAAAGGCCCCAACAATGCACACAACAGATCCCCTAAAACGCAAAGAGGCTCTAACACCCAGGGTGTAGAGAAGGACTGAAATAAAAATAGAGAAGTTCTGAGCTAAAGCCTTATCCATATTTAAAGGGAAAACACAGAGCCAGTTCAAATGAAGAGAAGTTTAAGACAAGAGACCTTCGGAGGGCATCTAGAAGATAGCTTCGACACCAAGCTAGTCCCAATAAAACCGTAGGAAATCCGAGGCCATATGCAAAGAAAGATGTGTATTAAGGGAATTAAAGAACGCTGGGTAACTACTGGCGGATGAAATAAATACAGGTTTAAGGCATCGTTGACTATGCCCTGCATTCCCCAAGTAGTCGAACCCTGGCTACCATTTCGCAGTGCCAAATAAACAAAACAGGCACACAAAAACAATGGATATGCGTTCTTCAGAGCATCAATAGACCAAGGAAGGTCAAAATTTCTCTGAAAGTTTCGATTCAGCAAAAACCCAGAGAAACAATTCCCCAAATAGTGAAGGCGTATGGTAACAATGCAGAGAAAAATTTTCTTTCCTGCAAAGAACCAAGGCACACCAATTTTTTGAAAACAATAACCACCATTAATCTCTAACACAAGGATTCTCCCAGTAAGGAAACAATTTTTTTTTTTAAACCATAACCCCTGGTTAAATTTCTACAGAGGAAGATTCTCCCCTTTTAAATTCCAAGGATGGATACACAGTAACCTAGAGTAAATCTCCGAACACATGGAAATCACCATTTAAGAGATTGAAGGATTGTTTCAAGTAACCTAACAGTGGGTACAGTGGAGTATAATCGCATGCGACCACTTAGCTGGCGACTAAAGTATTTAGATCTATTCAACAATTGCAATAGTGACATGCTCACCAAGGGTATCAACCCCGAGATCATGCACGATTATTTATCAACATCTAGCAAGATAGGAATCCATGAATTTGGATGGAAATTACAGTTCCAAGCAAGAATAAAGAGAGGGTAGCAGTTTTAAATTAAAATTCCAGAGTAGGTGATCATGTAGGCCCTTGGTTATGGAAGTAAGTGAAGATCAAGGAAGAAAAGGAAGAATGCGAACTGTGCTGAAGAAACAGTGACTGCTACTGGATCGAAGTGAGCAAAAGAGAAGAAAACATGGAGTGAAGTAAGAGAAAGCAAGCCGTTGAACGAGGAGACCGAGGATGATAGATCAGCAAGAAAGAAGGATCGTGGACAACTCAACAAGCGAAAAAAGCCATCGTTGAATTATCTGGAGCACCACGCGAGAAGGAAGGAAACACAGGCTGGCGAAGCCCTGAAAACGTGGGTCAAGCTCACCTAGGGTTTTAGACACCTAGGGTTTTGGTATCTAGGGTTTTGACACCTAGGTTTCATCCTAGGGATGTCGGTGAGCTATTGTAATGTATAAATAGAGGTCTAAAGGACCTAGGATGGGTTGGTATTATGATTATTGTTGTTGTCTTTGTTATTGTGCGATTGAGTGAGCAATAGTGTGTGAGAAATAAGTGATGGGTACAAGAGCCTTCTGTATTGTAAGATCTTCAGCTGGGTGCAAAGATCAACCCTGCAACTAGGTGCGTAGGGAGGGGAGAAATAGACATGAGAAGAAAGAATATCTGCTAGTTGACAACGTGGACAAGAACTGTATGCTTCATTCTAATACATTATAAGCACAGTTCTGTTGACGTAGCCCTAGAGAGAGGGTGAACCACATATATCTTGTGTTGTATGTGTGATTGGTGTTCTGTTCTTTGTTCTTGATATACTGCTATTGCATTGTCATGATAGATCTGATCTATAGTTATGTGGAGTAGATCTAAGTGGATAAGTGATATATGCATGATGTATTGTTCTAGTACTAGATCCACTTCATATTCCCCTTGGTTGTAGACATCTTTGTCCTGCTACCCCCCGTAGCTTCTTCGGGTGAGACTGCATATTCTTCGCAGGTGTTGCTGAAAGGGCCAGTAGTTAGGGATTGTTGGTGCGCTCTTGGAGCTAAACCCTGGGTCTTCCCCTGTGCCAGCATGCTCCTTCCATATCCCCACTTTCTAAGTGTGAAGAACTGATCGGTACCTCCCAACCAATGCTAGTTTTACTCTTCTTCCCCCTCATCCCCCCGAGCTGCAAAGGAGCCACAACCACAAACCAAAGAAAATATATATCCCAGCTCGCCTCACAAGTTTTAGCTACCAATCTCTATTTCAATTAGGTATACCAATTCCCATAAGAAAAATTACTCAAGAAAAATTTGATAGAATAAACTTACGCATACCAGTTGTCATCCTTTCCTCTTCCATACCATTTATTTTATAGAGTTCTCTTAGTGACCACTTTCCAAATGCACATTAAATTCTTTTTATTAAATTTTTAATAGGAAATATTCTCCCTCATACACTTATCACCCAATCGCTTAGTTACACCATAATTTCATTTATTCAATTAAATTAGTTTCCAATTTGCCTCATCATCCTAAAAGTGTTCCTACAAATGCTCCTTGTTGCCCCTTTATTCCCTCAATTTTGTTTAATGACTGGCGCCTTTCTTAAAGCTTAGTTGAATTTTATTTAGGAAAGTTCGTTAGACTAGATTCCTTTCTATGTTCCACATTCTTTTTTGCATTTAACTTCCCATTTTTTCTAAGCTCCAAATTAGCATGTCTTGCACATAAACAGTAATTAATTCTTAGATAAATTAATTTTCCTTAAATTCTAAATTTGATTTTTCTTCATCCCCCATTTATTAATTAATTAATTTTTTTTTTCCTCATACCCTATTTAGACCTAGGCTTTAATTTCAACGAGGCTTAGCATTTTTTAAGGGAAATTTCATAATTAATAAACTTTAATCATACAACATTTATTTTAAGGTTGACCACGTCAAAATAACATATTGTTTTCTAGGCACCTAGGTTCATTGACTCACCAATGTTAAAATTTGTGGCATTCCCTTCAAGACGCACTACATGCTCCAAGGGTGCCACTCACCTTTATTCATGTTTCATTTATGTGATGTGCCCTTTAATATGCACTACATGCTCCAAGGGTTCCACTCACCTTTGACTTATTTTGGTAGATATCCAACCCTGGGAGTGAATACTGCATCATGAAACCTTGTGGGAGACTAAGGGCCTCTAAGGAATAAGGACCTTGCCTTATTTTGCACCCCTTAGAATCTTCATGAGCGTTTGTGTCAGTTTGACCTCACGACATGATTGATCTCTCGAACTAGGTAATCGTTAACCTACAATTCGAACAATGGTGGGAATGTCAGTAGGCTGTGTCAGGGATGTTGCCACACCTCTCCCACAATACCTTTGGTTATTATGCATGGCCCCTTTACTGATAATGCGAGTCTAATTAAAAAATAATCATCATCTTGCATCCATCAACGAAACATGCCAACAATCCATAAACAAAAACATAATATATACGATCATAGGTCACATATGCATAAACATAAATACCTGAAACCATATACAATCCACTCCCAGACTCGATGTATAGTCCAACTAGGTCCATCGATGCCATCGACATCCTCAATCTGTGAAGAGTCCTGCACACTCGGGTGAAACCAGTTAATAGAACATGTCTATACATAAATAACATAACATAACATCATAATCCACAATCTCATCAACAAAATCCATAAGCGAAGTAGACAATCATATAATGAATCGGATCACTTGCATGTAAGTGTCCTCAAAGAATATGTCACATCAGGTGTGCACAAGAGTAGGATGTTGCATACACCCCCTCTTGTTTTAAACTTCATCCTGAAGTTTCACTGTATACAAGTGCAGAAATAAAGTAATTGACAATATCTAAATGTCTATCTATTAAACAAAATGGAAACTGCTAACTCATATCATATGTGTCCTCCTAGGTAGCCGAGTGTGGACTATAATTGTCCCACTATACCTTGACCTGATCGACTGTTCGATGTCATAGCTATCGAATGCGATGGTCCAACATATGGATTCACTCTGCCGTGAGTGCACACTCACCCTATACCTACAAAGAACTCATGTCAATCATATGTGTAGGATCACTAAAATAATGTTTCAAAACATATACATGAAAAACATCGTGCATACCCCTCAAGGAATCAGAAAAGTCTATTCGATAGGCCATGGTCTCTTTATTTTCCACAATATTGAAAGGTCCCACGAACCTAGAATAAATTTTATCCCCTCTTCCAAAATTGATCGAACTCTTGTGCGGTTTCACCCGCAAGAAGACTCGATCGCCAAATTCATAACTATGATTAACGGGATGCGCATCGACATAACTCTTCTATCAATCGTGCACTTCCTTGATCCTTTGTCTTATCATTTGAATTTTATCTATCATTTCTCAGATCGCTTCTAGTCCTACCAGGACCCTATCCTCAAGATGATCCCAACTAAAAGGTGTCTGACATCGTCACCCGTAAAGAAACTCGAATGGTGCTATCTTAATGGTTCTTTGATAGTTGTTGTATGCAAACTCTACTAGTGGCATGAAATATTTCCAACTCTTTTGTTGGTCCATCACGTACATACACAACATATATTCCAATATTTGGTTCATTCTTTCTATATGCCCATCTGTCTCTGGGTGATAAGCAGTACTAAAGTTAAGTTGGGTTCTCAAGGCCTCTTGGAAAATAGTCAAAAATCATCCTGTAAACAATGATCCTCGATCAGATATGATCCTATTAGGACCAGCATGAAATATCACTATAATGTTGATAAAACTATAGCTGTGTTTGATGCCTGATACGTCATACACACAAGGATAAAATGTGCACTCTTCGCCAAAGTGTCTACTACCGAAAAAAATCGAGTCACACCTCCTTGTCGTCAACAACAATTGACCAATGAATTCCATCGAAATGACCTCACATTTGGATTCTTGAATAGCGTGTGTCTTTAGTAATCATGTCGTATGTCTATGTTCATCATTCACTTGCTAACACTATATACATCGCGCCATGTAGTTGACTATGTCTTCCTTCATTCCTTTCCATAAGAGTAAGGTTTTAAGGTCTTCCCTCATCTTTGTGACTCTTGGATGAGTCATGTACACTGCTCTATGAGATTCATTTAAGATCAAAATTCTCAATTCTTCATTGGGAGGTACGTAAATCTGGTTATTATATCTCATTAATCCATCATTGTCCGTAATCAATTCCTCCAATTTTGGTAGAAAAATGGTGTCTTGTCCGACAAAATTACTTAAACTATTTATACCAATCATTGTTGCGTTGTATAGTTATAATATTTTCACGTATATTTGTCTGAAGAGGTATCACCAAAAATATGTGTGCTCTCCGACTCAACCCATCTGTCACTTTGTTCATTGTTACTTTTATGTAGGTAATCTCAAAGTCATACTCACTAAGTAGTTATGACCAATGCCTTTGTCGCGCATTCAAGTCACTTTGCGTAAAAATGTGTTCCAAACCACATTGGTCCATTTTTAGTTTGAATTTTCATTCAATCAGGTAGTGTCTCCATACTCTTAAGGAATACACAATGGCTAATAAATCCAAATCATGTGTCACATAGTTCTCCTCATGCCTTCTTAACTTTCTCGAGATGTAAGCGATCTCAACTGTCTTGCATCAAGACTCCACCTAAGCCTTCCTTGGATGCATCGGTGCATACCAAGAAGTCCTCTTCCATGTCAGGGACTTTTAGTATAGGGGTTGTCGTTAATAGCTCTTTGAGACTTTGAAATGATTCCATGCATTTCTCAGTCCACACAAACTTCTTGTTTTTCTTCTCAATTCCGTAATTGGTTTTCCTATATTTGAAAACCCCTTGATGAACCGTCGATAATATCCCATGAAATCCATGAAGCTACATAATTTAGGTACGTTCGTCAGGGCATGCCATTCCATAATATCATCTACCTTCATTGGATCCACAACGATACCTTCATCGGAGATGACATTCCCTAAGTAATGAATCTTCGATTGATAAAAATATCATTTTGATAGTTTCCCATATAAATTGTTTTTTCATAGACATTGTAGTACCAAGCACAAATGTTCATCATGTTCTTCCATCGTCCTTGAATATATCAAAATATCGTCAATGAATACTTGAAAAAACTTGCCCAAGTATTCTAGGAACACCCCATTCATCAAGCTCATGAATAGCCCTGGGGCGTTTGTCAGTACAAACGGTAAAATGGTAAACTCGAAATGTCCAAACCTCATCTTGAAGGAGGTATTAGGAATCTCTTCCTCCTTGATCCATAACTAGTGATACTCTGATCTCAAGTCAATCATTGAAAACACCTTCGTGCCCTTCATTTAATCAAACAGATCATATATTCTTGGTAATGGATACTAGTTCTTGATCGTTGCTTTATTCAGCTAACTATATTCAATGCAGAGTCTCCATAAACCATCCTTCTTCTATATGAAAATAATGGTGCACCCCAAGGAGACACACTTGGATGTATAATTCCTAGGTCCAACAAAGCCATCAGTTGCATTTTCAACTCCTATAACTCAGGGGTCGACATCCGATATGGAGTTCTTGTTATCGGTTCAATCCCAGGTTTTAGGTCTATGGTAGATTCCAATTCCCTCTCAGATAGAAACCTTGGTAACTCCTCTGGGAATATTCCCACAAATTCTCGTACTACTGGAAGGTTTTCTATTACTTTTTCCACGCCCTTTTCATTCAACCCAAGGATCAAATATATCTTTCATCCCTTGCGCATTATTTTTTCTAGTTGTAGGGATGAGATGAACCTTAGGGAAACTCCCAGGTTTCTTCCTACAATCACTCGTCTCTATCACTCATCATTGATCAAACTCAACCATTTCATCTTGCAGTTGAGTATCGCATCATGCAATTCCAACCAGTCCATATTGATCATGACGTCATAAGATCCTAAGATCGTGACATATAGATTGGCCTTCATGAAAAATTATCCCAAGTTAAGTTTGCAGTTCATAACCTTTACTCCAACCTTCTACTTGGCTCCTGAAGCCATTTCCATGTAGCTAAACTCGTCTTGTTCGACTGCATTTACCTTGATTATTTTTAGCGCTTCACCAGAAATAAAAATCTCTGTAGCACCTAGATCTATCAAAATAATAAAGGTCTTGTCAGCGATGGTACCTGACATATCAAGCATAGTAGAATGGTGCTCGTCCTGGTCGTTATTCACCTCTATATGAATCCGATGGGCCTTACCCAATTCTCCAACTGTAGTGTGTCTAGTTTATTCGACTGCTCTGGCCCTCTCAATTAGGCAGTCATGCTGGTAAAGTGGCTCCCCACATGTCCAACACCTGGTTTTCGGTCCAGTACTCCTGGTCCCCGAAGTAGAATCTCATGGCCTATGATCTTCAAATATTGGTCTAATCCACTAACACACCTAACAACAGTTGTTGAGACTTGGATGTCATCTTTCCAGACATTTCTATAGGATTTCTATGATGACCCTCGTTGTTCAGCTCTTCCTGAGCTATGAGGGTCTTTCGGTCTACGTCATGCAACGTTTGAGGCATAGGATCCTCACTTTTCACGAAATTTGGAGTTAATTTTGACACCCTTGTTGACCCTTAGCTTCTCTATGCTCATAGGTGAATCATACTTAAGCCACTCCATGATTTGGGTCTCATGCTCCAACACTATACAACCACCCTGTCATTGGGCGTTGATCTCCTTGTGCTAGTGCATAATGAATCCCTTTGACAAAAAATTCTCCCGGAATCATTCCTTAAACAATTCCCATGACACGTCTTCAACAATGATGTTTAGTTGAGGTAGGATCATCTTCCACCACAGAAGAGCTCTTCCCTTAAGTTGAAATACCGCCACGTGGGCCTTCATGTTGGAGGTGAAACAAGGATGTGCGAAAACACATCGCCAACTTCTCCAACTGAGTCTCGTCGGCTTAGCCATCCGAGGCACCCATGAACTTGGGAAACATAACCTTCTCAAGTTCTCTGTTAATGATACCAATACCGGTTGCGGTGCACTGTGGACCCTCAAGGGGTACAAGCACCCTGGCCTCTTCTCTATCTAGGCAATTAATCAAGTCCTCTGACATCCTCTGAAAGGACCTCATCAGAACAACCGATTCCCGCAAAACAATCTTCTCATGTCAAAATACTTGTTCTTCTTTGTGGGGCTTATACCCCTCTGACACAGGTTCTACCGGAGGCATTGCACTTCCTCCCCTAGCACCACATCATGAACCTCTAGAACGTTCTATAACCATGAATACAACATGGACATGTTGAATATTCAATTAGCGCTAAGTTAATAATCGAGTGTAAAATAGAGTGGAAGGCGTTGAACCCACTCTGATACCATATCTAATGGCCCTCTGTTATGTATGCGAAAATTCGAAGTACGAAAGGTTAAAAAAAATTGCGTTAGGAATTTATGCATCACAATTAATAGAAACGTCTTTGACACGCCATCCAATAAATTAACAAAGCCATAATAATGCATAAATAATCAATCACGACACAAGATGACACATCATGAACATGACTAGCGACATGCATATCGAGGCATTAGCACAAATAAACAACAACCCAAAATCATTGCATTCTACAATTAACAATGATGCATAAAAAATACGAATCATAAATCACTCAACTCTTCTCATAATGATAATCATGAGATAATACCAGGATAACATGAGATAACATAATGATAACTTAAGGATCATAAATATAATCATAAGAATCACATAAGATACTACCCACTCAGCCTATCCTACAAGGTTAGGACCTCCAGGACACATAAGCAAAGCTCAAGCCCATGTTCCAATTGATTTGAACCATTTAAGGTATCACAGTTAGCGATTGTTCTGAGGATCAAGGAGGTGTCTACATCCCACTAGAACAATCATATCCAAGAAACTAGCTAAAACAACAACATCAATGATCATCCATTCATCAATCCATCAATCCTAAAACATCAAATAATCCACAACGCAAGGGTAATCATTATTGTTATTATCCATATATCAACAGTTGAATATTCATTGCACGCGAACGTAAGCAATTCTAGAATAATTCATATGACAACTTAAGTAATGGCGCAATATAAACAATCATTAAATTAAGGCGCAGTGTAGTCAACATAAAATTCAACACTTATTGGACATGGCACGAGAGGAGTAAAATATCAATGGAAATCATTCTTTACAAAAACTATCATTGCGCAAGAAGTGAATGACTAAAACAAACATTCATTACATTGAAATTCATGGTGCACTAGAATCTACTACACACGGATCATTTTACTTGGTGCAAATGCTAACTCAGAGGAATTCCATCAATAGCCGACTCCAATTACAGAATCAATTAATTGACACAATTATTGTCTATGAAGTGTTCCACCAACAGTCCTAACAAATAACACAGATCATTTTCATTAACGTAATTTCCATCGGTGACTACTTAGCAATCAAGGAAGGGTTGAGGATAGCTTTTATCAACAGAAAATATTTACCATGTACATAATCAATTTCTACGTCACACCCCTTTAAAGTTACTCTAGCGGTCTAAATCCTTTATCATTATGAGAAAAGGAATTAAGGTGCTAACTACTAATCTAGAAAATATATAAAAATCTTGCTAACTAAAGCACAATACTTTACTAGGAAAGCACAATACTTTACTAGGAAACAAGACAAAAAGGGAGTACCAAGGTGAGGAAAGAACCTTATACCCTCATCACATAGGAAATCATAAGGACCAGTAAAAAATTAGCAATATCCCTCGTAATTAATCTTCCTAGGTGCACATAGGTTTAAAACTTGGATCCCTTAAGTGGCTTAATAAAACTGACTCTTATTAAAAGAAGGTAAACCATTTTATCCATGAAATGGAGAGCAAGTAACACCATTATTATCAAAGGACGACCTACTAAAATGCTAGGTGATACTTGCGTACCGAATGACAAGGAAAACTTGGATTCTCCTTTAACTCGAAGTGGTGCACCGTTGTAAGAATACCCATGCGCGAGTCGCTAGTAAAATACGGTATTACAACTTCCCAAGGAATCATTATCATACTTAAATAAAAAAAGGAAGGTTTGTTCTAATTAGTTAATTATTAGTTCAAATTAAGGAAGCATCTCTGAAATACATTAAACTTTATCAATTAGAATATGCTAAATCTGAACTCAATTTAATTAATTAAGATAGACCCTTATCCCAACCATAGAGTGTTGGATGTACTCGAATTTTATGTGAGGTAAATCCCAAGCGAAGCCTTGGGGATTAAGGTGGGTTAAATCAGGATCTCAAGGGTAATCTCTTCCTATGATACTTAAGTACTGAAATTAGAAATTCCCTTGATCTGAGATTAAGAAGGTCGTTGGATAATTTAAGGAAGAGTAAAATAGTAACAAAATAGGTCAACAGAATTAAATATTTGGTAACTTCCAGCGAACGGACCCAACCTGCGGGCTGCGGAGAGTGAGTGGGGAACGCTGAGTAAAGGCCCCAGCAATGCACACAACGGATCCCCTAAAACGTAAAGAGGCTCTAATGCCCACAGCGTAGATAAGGACTGAACTAAAAACATAGAAGGTCTAATCTAAAATGTTATCCATCTTTAAAGAAAACGCAGAGGCAGTTCAAACATAGAGAAATTCAAGACAAGAGACCTTCGGAGGGCATCTAGAAGAAAAATTCGACCCCAAGCCAGTGACAGGAAAACCGTAGGCAATCCCAAGCCATACACAGATAAAGATATGGATTAAGGGAAGGGACTCACAGAGTGGCGTCCCACCGATCGTGTGAGGAATTAAGGAACACTGGGTAACTATTGGCGCATGAAAAAAATGCAGGTTTAAGGGATCGTTGACTATGCCCTGCATTGCCCAAGTAATCGAACCCTGGATACCATTTCGAAGTGAAAAATCAACACACCAGGCACACAACAACAACGGATCTGCGTTCTTCAGAGAATCAATAGACCAAGGAAGGTCGAAATTTCTCTGAAAGTTTCGATGCAACATAAACCCATCGAAACAATTCTCCAAATCGTGAAGGCGTACGATAACAATGCAGATAAAACTTTTCTTTAATGCGAAGAACCAAGGAAAACCAATTTGTTGAAAAGAGTAACCACCATTAATCTCTAACACGGGGATTCGCCCGGTAAGAAAACAATCATTTTATTTAAAACTAGATCCCATGGTTAAATTCCTACACAGGAGAATTCACCCGTTTTAAATTCTAGGGATGGATACACAGTAACCCGGAGTAAATATCTGAACACATGGAAATCACCATTTAAGAGATTGAAGGATTGTTCCAAGTAACCTAACAATTGCTCCAAGTAAATATCTATTCAACAATTGTAACAATGACATGCTCACCAAGGGTATCAACCCCGAGGTCATGCGCGGTTATTTATCAACATCTAGCAAGATATGAATCCAATAATTTAGATGGAAATTACATTTCCAAGAAAAAATAAAGAGAGGGTAGCACTTTTAAATTAAAATTCCAGAGTAGGCGATCGTGTTAGTTCACAACCCAGTGAATTCCATGTAATAATAATTAAAATATTTGCGATGGAAATCGATGGATTTAATGGTAGAAAATGGCTAGAAATTTCTATTAATTCAAGTTAAAATTGGATGGTATTCGTTCTCACATTTTATTAGGAAACACACAGCATCAATAAAACTTCCCAAACTCAAGTTTTAGGAGTCCTTTACAATTTTAAAGAATAATTAAGCCTTGTAAAGAATTTTTAACTTAAATTTTAAATACAAACCGTAACGATAATACCGTAACCAAAGATGACATAGGTGAGATGCTCTTCCGCCAAGGCCCTCTGACTGACTCCCCACTTTTTAACTGTGAAGACCTCATCGGTACCTCCCAACCAACGCTAGGGGTATTTTTCTTCCTCCTAAGCCCTCGAGCCACAAAGGGGCCACACCCACAAACCAGAGAAAATCTAGCTCCCATATCTCCTCGTAAGGTCGAGCTACCACTCTCTATTCGAATTGAGTATCCCAACTCCCACAAGAAAAATCATTCAAGAAAAATCCGACAACATAACCTTATGCATACCAGTGGTCATCCTTTCCTCTTCTCGTCCATTTCTTTTATAAAGTTCTCTTAGTGACCACTTCCCAAATGCACATTAAATTATTTTTATTAAATTTTTTTAGTAAATATTCTCCCCCATACACTTGTCACACGATCCTTAGTTACACCAAAATTGTATTTATTCAATTAAATTAATTTCCAATTTCCCTCATCAGCCTAAAAGTGTTCCTAAAAACTCCCTTTGATGCCCCATTATTCCCTCAATTTCCTTTAATGATTGACTCATTTCTTAATACTTAGTTGAGTTTTATTTAGGAAAGTTCCTTAGACTAGATTCTTTTCTAGGTTCCACGTTCATTTTTGCATTTAATTCTCATTTTTGTCTAAGTTCCAAATTAACATATCTTTCACATAAACAATAATTAATTCTTAAATAAATTATTTCTCCTTAAATTCTAAATTTGATTTTTCATCATCCCCCATTTATTAATTGATTGATTAGTTTTTTTTTTGTCCTCATACCCTATTTAATCCTAGGCTTTAATTTCGACTAGGCTTAGCAGTTTTTAAGGGAAATTTTATAATTAATAAACTTTACTCTTACAACATTTATTTTAAGGCTCGTCACATCAAAATAACATATTTGTTTCTAGGCACCTAGGTTCATTGACTGACCAATGTTAAAAATAGCAAAATGCCCTTCAAGATGCACCACATGCTCCAAGGGTGCTACTCACCTTTGACTGATTTTGATAGATGTCCAACCGTAGAGCTCAAAACTTCATCAGGCAACCTTGTGGGAGACTAAGGGACTCTAAGGAATAAGGGCCCTGCCTTATTGTGTGTCCCTTAGAATATTCATGAGTGACTATCTCAGTATTCCCTCATGACATTGTGGATCTCTCGAACTAGTTAATCCTTAACCTACAATTTGAGCCACAACGGGAGTGCTAGTAGGTTGTCGTAGGGTTGCTTCCACACCTCTCCTTCAATATCTCTCGTTGTCGTGCATGGCCCCTTTACTCCTAATGTGAGTCTAATTAGTAAGAAATTGTCAGCCTGCATCCATTAACGAAACATGTCAACTATCCATAAACAMCATCATAATATACCTGATCATAGGTCACATATGCACMAAAAMAAATACTCCAAACCATATACAGTCCACTCCCTGAATCAATCCAGAGTCCAAGGAGGTCCATCAATGCCATCGACATCCTCAATCTATCAAGAGTCCTACACACTACGGAGAAACCAGTTAATAACACCTGTCTATTCATAAATACCATAACATAACATCATAATCCATAATCTCATCATCATAATCCATAAGCAAAGCAGACAATCATATAATGAACTGGATCACTTGCATGCATGTGTCCTCAAAGAATATGTCACATAAGGTGCGTGCAAGAGCATGATGTTACAATATATATATATATATATATATATATATATATGAATTTATTTTATACTCTTATATAAGTCAATGTATTTTTTATAATTAAAACAAATGTTGAAAGGTTAATGGGAATTAACAATGCAACACAACTAGAACTAATACATAAAAAAAAATGCACAATGTACTAAGGGATAAAACCTCAATAAAAGGATCTTACCCACACCACGAGGTAAAAAACATTCATTCACACACACACACACACACACACACACACACATATATAACAATCTTAAGATAATATATTTTGTATATATGGATACATAATTGGACCAATAATATGGGATGTCAACCTTCCTAACAGAGTGCATAGCAAGTTCAAGTCATCCGCAACAACATAGAGGAGAAGTAGAAGTAATACTATGTCTAGTTTAGGTCACCATCGGTCAATAATTTTGTAATAAAGCATATGCCGGTATAAGTAATAATGTCAATGGTTAATTTTTATGTAAGATTCAATATGTCAATAAATTCTTCGGGAAGTTTCTCTTTCATATTTTATTGCACATAGAATCTTAGAAGGAAAATCAACATCTTCTATTTTTTAATATTGGCTTTATTTGTTTAAGAATACACTCAAAGAGATAATACGATTGAGGAAGTTTTTTTGTAGCCTATGTTCTCTAATTGTTTTTTTGTGTAGTCTGCATTCTCAACGAGATAAATACTCCCTCACACTTAGATCAATTGGTATCAAAGCATGTTCTATCCATGGGACCAAAAAATTCATCCACCAGGTTAAAATTTGTTTACACTGAGAGAAAAAACATGAGGGTCATTTTCATGTTGTTGTTCAGCAAGGCGAAAAGAGATATTGTACACCAAAAGGGATTGGTGCACATCTCTGTTTGGAGATTGAGCATTTCATTCTTTGTTAAGAACCAAATATCAATATAGCATAGAAAACCTCAGAAAAAGTATTCAACACCTTGAAAAAGAGATAATTTCAGATAATAAGCCTCTTCGAGGGGGCAACCTCCTTTTACCTCACTTAAATGTTCAAGTACAAGATGATTCAAAATGAAAATGTCTCCTTGGAATATATAGGAGACTAGGAGGTATAATTACAA
>SNQJ01S0048757.1:32488-54805 GCA_010110895.2 Picea sitchensis
TCATTTTTTTTCTTCTCTTCTTAAGAGCGCCCAAACATCTCTTATTTTTTTTATTGAACACTCTAATATGAATTGTTGTGCAGCTAACGCGTGGTGTATTCGTCAAGCATCCGCCTCCACTTAGAAATGAGAACACCGTATGTGTTTCCTATCTTTTTCACTCCAACATGTGTTGGTGTGTTGTTGACTAGCAAACAGATAGAACAACATTAGCCCTCAATCCAGATCAATTGGTTTTCATAATTAGTCTCATGCTTATGCTCAGAGCGTGCATTTCACCCTTCTCAATATTCTATCACACCCTTCTCAGGGTCTATTCCAAGCTACCAACCATGTCGCCTCGACGTAAAACCTCCAATGAGGAATCCAGCTCAGAAACGTCAAGCCCAGTGGCTTATTTGGCTCTCACTCTACAGGAAATGATTCAAATTCAACATTGAAGACCTCCAACGACCATGCAGTTGGACACCCATTTTAAATTACCCAAGTTCATTGGCCAAATGAATGGTGAGACCATGGATTCCTGGCTTCGTAGCCTCTCCACTTATTTCAAAACCTCGCCTAAGATGGAGGATGCCACCAAATTGTAAATATCCAGTCTTCAACTCGAAGGAATCCCCCAAACTTGGTGGGACACACACTTGGACAATGTATAATTGATCNATTCCTGGCTTCGTAGCCTCTCCACTTATTTCAAAACCTCGCCTAAGATGGAGGATGCCACCAAATTGTAAATATCCAGTCTTCAACTCGAAGGAATCCCCCAAACTTGGTGGGACACACACTTGGACAATGTATAATTGATCGTCGAAATTGATACTCGGTCGTCCTCTCAAAATGGTCGCTTTACTTCATGGGATGTGTTCTGTCAAGAATTGAGAGAATGCTTCTACCCTCCATGCTACCTTTAGAACTTACTCACAAAGTTGTTACAACTTCGTCATATTTCCAATCAGGTGGTTCAAGGCTACATTGATGTCTTCTCCAAGATGCTCATCCAGATCCATATCAACGAACTAGAAAAGGTATTAATTATGAAGTTCAACTCTGGTTTATTGCTACCTCTCCGATGGGAGGTGGATATTTTTTAGAGTCCTTATTTGGACAAGGATTTCTTACGGGCCTTATTTGTAGAAAGAAATATGGATCCTCACATTCGTTATCTACCAAATAGAACCTAGCCTGATCACCCACCTCCCTCTCATTCTCAACCTTATCCTTCTTCCTCGTCGACTACCAAAAATGAAGTTTGGTGTAATTTTCACAAGACCAACTCCCATAACTCTGTTGACTCTCGAGCCATTAAAAATAGCCACCCACATCAGACCTTATTTGCAGACACCACACCCACTGAGTTTCCAGAGAAACCAGAAGTCATCTCTCTCACAAACCCCACCGAAGAAGACCCATCCCTCATTCTCATGACTACACCAGAACCTGTTGGCCATAAGGTTACCCTCTTCACTCACAACTCTCATCCTAGACAATGATAGTTAAAGAAATTTGATATCACAACAATTAGTCCAACATCTGCAACTCCCGACCATCGCACACCCTGATCCATATCATCTTGGTTGGGTCCAAAAGAATGGTCGTCGCATTACTATTTCTATATTCTACGTTGTCACCTTCGCCATTGCTCACTTTCATGACACAATGATCTGCGATGTGTCACCATCAGATTGTGCTGACCTCCTTCTTGGTCTTACTTACCAACACAACTGACACGAAGTGTATCACGCAAAGACTCATCAATACCACCTTAAACAAGTTGATCACACCTATGTACTTACTTCATCGTTCATCACTTCAACACAACCGTGAACCGCTACCACCACCATGCACCATGTTATCAATACCCTATTGTCTCTCTATGTTTGACTTGCCATGTTTAGCCCAATATCCTCACTAATCAGACACTTCCCACAATAATCCCTCTACTCCCAAAATTTTCCAAAACCTTAGAGTCTCCCTTAAGGACCCCACCTACTTAGGCCCAGGCTACAACCATTGATCTCATGCACGCCGCATCATCACCCAAGACTACATCATCTCTCCTGGTTCCACAAGAAACTATCACATGTCCTCTAGTGACCGCATCCCATTATCACACTCAACCAAAAATGAAAGATCATTATATTTTACCCCAGATTACCTCTCAATTTTCCCTAGGAGCGATACGTAAACACAGAGCTCACCCGATGACTTACCACTCTGAGACCCTATCCTCTGCCAAATTTATTGACCACCACTATGCCAAATAATTCCACCTCATAATGTTTGATTTACAGAAGTGGCACCCTTAAAAAAAGGCCTTGCACGATTCCAAATACTTTTTTCCTTTCAATTTTTATCCTGGATTTCAGTCCCAAGCACCCACATAGCTTCCTCTCATTTTGCATACACTGGAATCATCAAATCAACTTCGCAAACAACAAGCCGACCAAAGTGGCATTCAGAATTTATCACAAATACACACTCCATTTGTAGCTTCTTTGTAAATAACATCGGATCGTGCCAAGAAAACTCATGGTTCCTACCTGGTTGGTCAACAATGCCAAACGCAAGAGATAGGACAGGTGGAGGACAATCGAGACAGTGAAAGGAAAGTTCCCTCCGTTGGTGGCGAAATCATGGACGCCTCTAGATCTAAACAGGGAGGGATTAGACCAATAAGACAGGATGGAAACCTTCCTAACAGGGCCATAGCAAGTTCAAGTCATCTGCAACAAGATGGAGGAGAAGTAGAAGTAATACTATGTCTAGTGTAGGTCAGCGTCAATTAGTATTTTTGTAATAAAGCATATTATGGTATAAGTAATAATGTAAATGCGTAATTTTTATGTAAGAGTCAGTATGTCAATAAAGCCTGCGGAAAAGTTCTCTTGCGTATCTAATTGCACAAAGAATCTCAAAAGGAAAACAACATCTTCCATTTTTTAAGATTGGCATTGTTTGTTTTAGAATACACTCAAAGAGATAATACGATTGAGGAATTTTTTCTATAGCCTCTGTTCTCTAATTCTGTTTTTGTGTAGCCTGCATTCTCAAAGAGATAAAAACACCCTCAAACTTAGATCAATAATGGTAACAGTTTTTGTCATGGTGCAATATACACACTATATGATGCATACATGGTTTAGTTAAATGTTCTTATAACAAGAATAAATCATCATCTGCTACATATATATCAAGTATATTTGTTGTCAATGTCTTTCATACGTATATAATTTATTGAATGCCTTTTTTATCAATGTCCTTATCACAAGTATAATTAATTATCTACAAATTTGAAGATGATTTTCTATCAATGTCCTTAGGAATAGTATAAATAATTTTCTACAAAGTAAAATATGATTCGAGACTTTGGATTGCGATGAACATTTCCCAACTTTGTGATAGTTAAATTTCATTATAACAAGAATAAATCATCATCTGCAAATTTAAAGTTGATTTTCTATCAATGTTCTTAGAAGAAATATAAATAATCATCTACACGATAAATATAAAGTAGATTTATTATCAATTTCTCTAATACATGTATAAATTATTTAATGATTTTTTATTATGTTCTTATCACAAGTATAATTCATTATTTGCAAAGTTGAAGATGATTTGTTATCAATGTCCTTAGGACAAGTATAAGAAATTTTCTACAAATTAAAAGATGATTCAAAACATTTTGTTGTGATGAACATTTCCCAATATCGCGACATGATTAGCATTTCTCAATGTCACAATGTGATGAAAATTTCTCGGTGTTGCATTGTGAAGAAAATTTCCCAACATTAAAAAAGAAAAAGATGATTCTATAATGTGTGATGTGTTTCCCAACATCACATTATAATGAACATTTCCCAATGTTAGATTATGATGAGTATTTCCCAATGTCGCAATGTGTCGATCATTTCCCAATGTTGCATTGTGACAAACATTTATTAATGTCACATTGTGACAAGAATTTCGCAACGTAGCTTTGTAATGAATATTTCCCTACGTCACAAGGTGATGAAAATTTCCCAATGTCGCATTGTAACAAACATTTCCCAGTGTCTCATTGTGACAAACATTTTCAACCATCACATTGTGACGAACATTTTCCAATGTCACATTGTGACGAACATTTCCCAAAGTCCCATTGTGATAAACAATTCTCAACGTTGGAATGTCACGAACATTTCATATATATATATATATATATATATATATCTTACAACACGCATAGTCATGGGCATGGTTATTTGTAGTCATCCGTAGTCATTTTCATGGTCATCATCAATTTTGTTTCAGTATGGTCATGGTCAACGATGAAGTCATGATATACCATAGTTAACCATACTCATGGTCAAGCGATATCACTCTTAACCATACCATGTGTTTTTATTATAATTTAATAATATATTATTAAAATATTACTTTTTTATTGTATTAATACTTTATTAATGTAAATTATTTAATAATGTATAAATACATATCAATACATTAAAGTATTAATTAATGATGTATAAATATATTCATTATAATATATATAAACATTATAATTAGAAGATAACACAGTATTAAAATGCGTTAATGTGCATATGTATTATTAAGTATTACATATTATGGATCATTACTTTATTAATGTATCATTATCTTATTAATGTGTTATGTTATTATTGTATAAATATTTTATAAATATATTAATACTTTGGTGTAATATAATGTAATATTTTAATGTATTTTTGAATATTTTAATATTTTTTAATGGATGAATGTTTTATTAATGTATTAATATTGTATTAATGTATTATTGTAATACATTATTATGTATTGATACTTTAATAATGTATTGATGTTTAATTAATGTATTTTATTAGTAACATTAATTAATTAATACATCACTAATTAATAGGTTACATTAATACATTAAAATATATATTAATATTTTAATTTACACATTAAATTAATATAATAATTAATTATTTAGTATTAATATTTAATAATGTATTATTAATATATTATTTAATTAGTCTTTTAATAATTTATTAATGTATTAATTATTAATGTATATATACTTTATTCATACATAATGTATTAATTAACAAATTTTTATTAATATATTTCTTTATTAGTATCTTAATACTTTAATAATGTATAAATAAATTAATAAAGTAATATATTAATATATTAATTAACAAATTTGTATTAATATATTTCTTTATTAGTGTCTTAATACTTTAATTTATAAATAAATTAATAAATTAATAAATTACTAATAAAACAATATCATGTTATTATTAAATTATTATATTAATATTTTTGTACATTATTATTTTAATTTGTACATTAAATAATTAATTATATATTTTCATTTATTAATAATTTATTTTTTCTCTATCATGTATGGCGGTTGTCAACTAGCAACAACCATTTTATAAAAATGGTTGATATACGTCGATCGACACCATATTCAATCTTTTAAAATTAATGGTGTGGATCGGTGTATATCAACCACTTTTATAAATTGGTTGTTGCTAGTTATATACAACACTCACTCTCATACGCACACACATATAAGACATTAATAGATAATATATATTATTCCATAGAAATCCATTGATCAATAAACAAGTGCATGATAACCTACACAAATCAATAACACCTTTAAAGAAAAAATTGATTACTGATTGTTGTTAACTATTTAACCATCGATTCTTGCAACTCGGAACTTACCATTGCCTCAATTCAGAGCTTATAATGATAAAATCAATACTGCAAAATCCAAGTTTTGCTCAATTATCTTGCAACGACAACATGGAATGTTGCGATGTAGCCTTGTTTTAGCATTTTCATCATCCCTTCATTTCTTTTCTATGTAGATGTAATTTCTCATAGGGTATTTCTTCCGTGGAGTGGAGGTTTTCAAATCAAGTTGTAAAAATGAACAAAGGAAAAACACAAATCACCCTCAAATGTAAAGTTTACTTCTAAATGTTCAAAACAATGGGGTATATCTCTTTTACGACCGACTTATTCAACCCATAGAGGTGTTCCACTTAGGTCGAATATAAATATCCATGACCATAGTCCATCGTTCATATTTTGTAATTTTTGTTTTCCTAGAATAATTATTTTGCAAGATTTTCTTGCATTTAGCTTTTGATTTTAAAATAGTTTCAAAATAAATTTTGTAATTTTTGTTTTCATAGAATAATTATTTGCATTTAGCTTTTGATTTTAAAATAGTTTCAAAAGAAATTTTGTAATTTTTGTTTTCATAGAATAATTATTTTGCAAGATTTTTTTCCATTTAGCTTTTGATTTTAATATAGTTTCAAAAGAAATATTTTTTTTATTGCATGTAAATTATAAAATAAACATCTTGGTGTCGAACTCTCACTTTAGAAAATAATAAGAATCAATATGAATGTTGATTCAAGTGAATAGCCATATCTACCAAGATTTTAAATTTTTCAAGTAGACCCAACAATTATTGTGGTATATATTTTGGTTCTCAACAATGTTTTGGACATAGAAGCTACAAAACCCTTCTTATGGTAAATCGAATCCAGAATTGGATCCAACTAAAGTTAATAGATTTACATGGATATATTGTTAGATTTATATCTAAATTAACTTGGAAGGCTTATAAGCCTTGAAAGTTGAAACCCTTAGCTCTAATACCATATGTTACAACCTTAAAATTCTACAATTACAAATATAGAGGTAAACATCACATTGACCAACTATATCTGATAAAATAGAGATGTATGATTCAACATTTATAATTGACAAGGTGTATGTTGTGTTTCACTTACCTTGAAATCACATACCTGTAATGTGATGACTATAGGATACCTCAATATTTGGTCTGCAATAGAAAGTGAGGACAACTCTCCTCCCAACCAACCCCTTAGTTATCTTGACTAAGATCCCTGGAGTCCTCAATCCACTAGTTCGTTAGCTCCTCCTAGACTTGTATTAATTTTTCCTAAGAAAATATCACATCTCTTCTCCATTCTTATATAGATTCTACCATGGTCGAGAACTTTATCCCTAGGATCCCTTATTTAATTGTTTTTTATATTTTAAGTTTTCTTCGTGGTTATTTATTTTATCCTCTTTCTTTTATTCCCCATATTTATTAAAATGAACCCTTTAAGTATAATCATAATATAATGTTAATATAATCAACTAATTAACTATAATAGGATTAAAATTGCAGAAAAATTAAATAATAATGACCTAGTTGTCACATAATATTGAGAATAGTGGTCACTAGATGAGTAAACAAAAGATATGGAAAGTCCAAAAACTGATTTTTTTTCAAAGGCAAGATAGTAAGGCCAACACTACGTTAGTGTTGAAATTCATGTATAATACGAGGGGAATTGATGCATGACTAGACATTATGGCTCTATATGATGGGATTATGCGGAAGTCAACAATGTATTGAGACAAGGAAAATATATGAAAACTTTAGCACACTAACATAATGATTATACATATCGGGTTGATCACATGACACTTATAGTACTAATGATCCTTAATTGAGTTATTTTAGGTTGACAAACTTAACGAAGAGTATCCGTACACTATATTGATGTTTTGATGATAATTCTCGCATTAGATGTGGTAGTTGGTATATATATATATATATTTCCAAGCTATTAACTTGACTTGGTTGATGAATCATGCTAAAAAAAGTCCATGCTATTATATTTCTTGTATGCATTATGTGTTGAGATAATTATTATGTTCATGATGTTATCTTAGGAGCCTATGATATGTACATATAATGTTATGTGATTACATTAATTATGTTGATGAAAAACTATGTCTTTTATAAATATGTATTGAGGTTATATTCTTCATGATATTATCCCTTATGTGATGACATCATGTAATTGCATGTAAATCCTTTATGATAAGATGTTTTATGATAAAATGCATGAGAATGTCGTGATAATGTTATTGTATTCTTATAATTACATGTGAGAGGTAGTATTACTTCTATAAGATGATGATATTTTGTTGATAACTAATGTATTGGTTGCATGTTGTGAAGTGGTGATTATCAGGTTATCCACCAATGTGCCAAGATGGCACATTTATTTTATGATATCATGATAACCCATAGCCATGAAGGAGAATATTACAAGTAACATATTATTCTATGGGGATAACTCAATCCACTATTATCCTAGCGGTTTTTATCCTTATCGTCGGAGAAAATTTTAAGGGCTATATTCACTGAATTTTGCATGCTTTTTCCAAAACAAGATTCACCAATTTGCACTTTTTCTAAAAGTGACTCATCCAGATTATATAGAATCAAATTATTTTACGTTAAAAATAGCCCAAATTTCATAGAAACTATGTAAAAACCTCATAAATTCAAATGTTTTTACATAACTATTTCCAAACATTTTATACTTTGCATATTAAGGGCTAGTAATATTCGTCAAGATTTCGACATTCTAATATAAATTTCCATCGTTAAAATTATGCATTCTTGTCGTCATTTTTTCCAAGAAAATATCATATCCCTTCCCCTTCTTCGTTATCCTTATATAGATTCCATCATGGTACATAACGTGATCCCTAGGATCCTTTATTTAATTATTTTCTATATTTTAAAGTTTCTTCATAACTTTTCATTATTTATTTTACCCTTTTTCTTTTATTACCCATAATTTTTTTTCATTTTTTTTATGGCTGGCGGAATCAACAACTAATTGGGCACATACTCGTGTTATCCAAATGCTACAACTATAACCTCCAGGTGTGCCCGCTCTGCCCCACACACTACACACTATATTAGTCGGGGGGAACTGAAATCGAGACCTCTTTGGAACTTCATTTTCACGACACTTGTCAATTGAGCTTTCCCTAGGGGGCTTTATTACCCATATTTATTAATATGAACCCTTTAAGTAGAACAATTATACTTCATTATTATTATTGCATATTTATATAAATAATAATAATAATAATATGGGGCATGACATGTGCGAAAAACATGTGGGTATGAAATATAAGGACAAAAAGATAAGGTATACAAGTTGAAGAAATCTCTTTATGGGCTCAATCAAGATCCAGTAGCTTGGTACAGTAGGATAGACTCTTATTTTATCATCCATGGATTTCGCAGAAGCAGTAGTGAAACCACTCTATATACAACGCTAAATCAACAAGAAAAATTTCAATTGTTCTTTTATATGTTGATGAAATGATTTTCACAAGAAACCTATTAGTAGATGAGTTTAAATCAACAATGAAATAGGAATTTAAGATGACATATTTGGGCTTCATGAAATACTTCCTTGGCATAGAGGTAAACCGGTTAGATTCCATAATCTTTATATTTCAAGAAAAAAATTCATTGGATGTGTTCAAAATATTTAGAATGATAAATTAAAAGGAAACACCCACACCAATAGAAACATGAAGAAAACTCGAAAAAAGAAGATAAAGGTTGAAATGTAGAACCTATAATTTTCAAGAGATTAGTTGGCGGTCTCATGTATCTCAATTCCATTAGACTAGACATTTTGTTTGTAGTTAGATTGATTTCTAGGTTTGATGAGGAACCTAAATGAATACATCAATTGGCAAGTTGGAAAAATGATTTTGAGATACATTAGAGGAACAACAAGATATGGTATTTTATTCTCAAGTACAAAAAATAATTATTTAATTGGATATATTGACAATGAATTTGCATGTAGCCTAGATGAGAGAAAGATTAGTTCAAGGTATTTATTTCATCTTGGTTTAGGTATGATTTCATGGGAATCCAAGTAGTATCCGATTGCGATGATCTCATAAATATAAGATGAATATGTAGAAAAACTTGTAGTATATTGTCAATTAGTTTGGTTATGTAGAGTATTGAATGATATTCAACAAGGAAAGTAAGGACTGCATCGAGTTTATTGTGAAAATAATTCAGCCATAGATCCAAGAATCGTGTTTTTCACCAAAAAAACAATCATATCGACAGAATATATTATTTTATTGTGGACCTTGTAAAAAATGGTGATATATATTTAAAATTTTGTAAGTCAAAAGACCCATTGGTTGATATATTTACAATGGTGTTAGAAAGATATGATTTTGAATTTCATAGACATGATCCAAGTGTTGTAGTTTCTTAAGCATTCAATGATCATTCTTAAGCGGGAGTGTTGGAATAATGTAATTACTCTAGCTGATTTATTTAGTTGATTTATTTGTTGCTCACACTTACAGGGATGAAATGGTCAAATAATAGTTAGATCTCGACATTCCATATAAATAGTTATTGGTAGTTAGATATTGATAGGTATTATCATCTAGTTAGTTGTAGAAAGAGTGAGAGTGAGAGTGTTATTTTCATTTTTCAATTTTAAAATGAGAATCATGGATTATGAGCTCAACGTTCACATGAGGGAATTAAACTTCGGTGGGGAGGATGCAATCATTTCCAGCACAACCACTTGAACTAAACATGATTGACTATATATATAAGGACATTAGCTACCACCACCATCATCATATATAATTATGATATTGAAGTATTTTTATTAATAATTTTAAATTCTACTTATCAACTCCATCTTTAGCATGGAGGGAATCACACATCTCCCTCCTAATAGAATGTATAAAGTGTGTATACACATAATAATAAATTTGAATTACATGTTTAAAATAATAGTATGGTGTACATAATAATAAATTTGAATTGCATATTTAGAATAATAGTATGGTGTATTTAATTCTATTAGTGGAATGTGAAGTTCTCCCCTTATTATACCTTCCGCTACTAAGTATATAGGAATGTGTGTTACATACCCTATTTTTTTTAATAACATAAATACATACAATTACATTGAAATATTTATAATAATACTAATGGGAATGTGTGTTACATACCCTATTTTTTTTAATAACATAAAATTACAATTACATTGAACATTTATATGCTACATATTAGGGTTTCTATAGATTTATATTCATTGATCATAAGGAATCAAACCTAACCTATAGTCATTTAAATTGTTATATTCATTCTTGACATTAAATATTTACATAGAAAACTTGTCTAATGCCTTTTCAAAAATGTATCATAAATTTATCATAAGTCCTTCAATTAACACTATATATGAACATATATTCTTAACTTACATAGTAATCTTATCATTTAAGCTTATTAGTATTATAATTCTAAGTCCTTCAATTACCAATATCTACATCTGTATATATAACCTTTGAATAACATATGAAATTCGTGCATACTATATAAATCTAGAAGGAATTTAGGTTATACGAAAATTGTTTTTACTTATGCAAAATTAAACTAATTTAATACTTAAAACCATATAACATGATTGCGCATTAATCAACACAACAATCTTATTTAATTTACCCAAGGTAATAATGTTAACAGTTGTATGATCGCAGTCCTTTGCAAGGTAAGTGGGAAACACACGACAATGGTTAGATGAAGTTCTCTCAAGTTTTAATGAGAGTGGAATACGACAAGATCCTAGTCGTTGTTCCTTAACAAGTTTTACCCCAATCCATAACCCCCTGAAGTTTTACAAGTTGTACCGAATCTTAGTTTCAATGAAAACCTTGGGATTCTTACGAGGTTTGTCCAAAAACCTTGAGGCAAGTCATTCCTCACGCTTGGTTTACTCTTGCTATGTTTTTCGAGCTCTCTGATGAATTTTTTGTGATGCGTTCTTACTGTGTGAAGTTTATACAACACGAGGAGCCATCATATACGATTACTCTATGCAAGGAGTTACCCATGTAAACTTTCTCTGTGTGAAGGGTTGCCCTAGGAGTTTAATCTGCGCACGGATTTTCCTCTATGGGAAATATTGTTTGCACGGAGTTATTCTTCGATGATTTTTTCCACCATGGAAGAGATTCCATCCCAAGAAATTTCAACTGTCTTCTACTGTAAGTATGCTAACTCGTTTCTTTTTCTTTTGTTGTTATGTCTTTCCTATATCATATTTATATTGTTTTCGTATCATTTGATACCAACATCGAATATCTTGTTTACAGGTCGGATTTAAAACCAAAGGAGTGTGCATTCTCTGATGAAGGAAGTATACCAGAGGACATTTCCTCAATGGTAAAATAATGTTTAGCTTTTTTAGTCGCGGAGGTTTAAAAACTCTATTTTCTTCTGGTTTATTTTGGAAGAAAGAGCAGTCACTAATTAAAAATCGTTTGTTTCTTGTATTTGTGTGTCCAAACTAAAATGGCGTATCGGCTTTGTTCCAAACTTGAACTCGTCGGAGGCGTTACTCTTAACATATATGCATTCTCTCACGGTTTATCCTCCAGAAGTCGTTGCTACCGATATCTATCTCAAGATGTATATTTAATATTTCGAAATCTCTAAGTTTCCGATTTGGAAATGGGTTATAGCACTATAAACATTCATGTAGGGATTTATTGTTTACATTTTAAAGTTTCAACAGAATCTGTAATAATTATTTTTAGCGAACCTTATGGGTTTCATAAGCCCTTCTTGATTGTTAATACATACTCCATTTTTCTTCCCTAATCAAAGTTTCGATCAATGTTTATCTGTATCAGATCTTGTAATATTATTTTATAGATTGTTATTGCACTCTCGATTGTTATAGTACATAAACTCATTGTAATGGTGATTACTATCCTTGTTAAAACACTTAGAAACTACCGTTGTATTTCCTTTGTATATAGTTTTCCATTATAAATCTATGTATCGAATTTATGTCCAATTTACATCTAGTAATTACTTTTCGTCTTATTTGGAATTCATGAGAGCAGAGATAGACACATAAATAATTTGTATTGCACTTATTAAACATAAATACATCACACTTAAATAAATGTTGTGAGATCCAACTTATTCTATTCTTGGAGGGAGAGGTTTAGAGAATCTTTCAACATCCTCCAACAAACCCAATCAATCCCTAAACTCTAAAATGTAGAATTATTTAGGCATTATCTCTAACACCCCCGGTTAATGCCTACATTACAAAACATAACAAAATTTAAACGAGAAAATGTTACAACACTTAGTTTGGCATGATCTCATCAATGCATACACCCACTCTAATGCCTCTACACGGATTGGCTCTTTCTTCTTCCTCTTCTTGAGGCTCTCACTTTCAACTCATTTAAAGTATAAATGTTTCGGATCATCATTCATGCACTTGTGCTGATTGACAATTTTTGACAATCTGGGTTCATAGCGTTTCCATTAGAAAGAGCGATCAATTATTGATGCATTCTATGAACATGCCTCCATATGTTGAATTTTTTCTTTCGGCTATCGTGAGTGTCTAAGCTGATTCGGATATATAATGTCCCTCAACATTCAAGCATCAGAAGGTGACTTCCAATGGAACAATTGTTCTTGGCCGGTGTCGGCTTGTAAGACCACAAAGAGTTCTTATTTTACATAAACACCCATAAAAGCTTTAAACACACCATGCATACATATAATATATATGAGTAAAAAACAACAGAAAAGACAGGCAGTACGTCTGGTGGATCCTCCTTTATATTGATCCATAGTGGTATACCACAAGCTAATTCACCAAAAGAGCAATTTTACGTTAGCCATTTTCTGGAGATATTAACCAAATATCAGTGGCAGCGAGTTATCTTTTTCATATGATTCTATTCTAGGTGGCGCATTAATATCGCATAAAGAATGAAATGAAACACACACTCTTATTGGCGCTTCCTTCATCAAACAACTATGGGTTTTATTAATGGCGATAGTTGTGACTCATTTTTCCTCATTAACGCATATCACATGTGGCTCGCTTTAAATTCTTGGTGATAGTCCATCACGCCGAAAGATCCCCTTCTCTAGACAACAATCGATACCACTACATGCATGCGCACAATCAATGTTTGGGTTGTAACTCATCTAACTCCAATCAACAATGAATCCTTAGATTCTCTGCTATCTTCAAACCATGTATTCTATGATGTGATGCTTGGAGACCTATAGAACTATATGCAGATGTTAGAGAGCTGAACGCGGGAGTGAATGGACAGCTCTCCAAATTCAATTACTATATATATATATATATATTACGATGCAGTGTTTCTCATGGTTCCTTCCAGTGAACAAGTGCGTTTCTCCATGACATAGTGGCTCGATCTTTCTTTTGATTAGGGATCCTCCAACCTTATGCAACATGGCCTCTCATTGATCGGTGATCCCTCACCTCTGATGCCAATTTGGAATTCATGAGAGCAAAGATGAGAGCAGAGATAGATACATAAATAATTTGTATTGAACTTATTAAACATAAATACATCACATTTTATTAGAATTGTTGTGAGATCCAAATTATTCTAGTCTTGGAGGGAGAGGTTGAGAAAATATCTCAACTTTCTCTAGCTAACACAATCCAATTCCTAAACTCTAGTATGTGTTATCGGACCGGACAAATGCGGTGATGCGGGGCGATGGCGATCCCTAGATCACCTGAATCCACAGAACAAAACACACCAGAACTGACACCCAATCCAATTCCTAAACTCTAGTATGTGTTATCGGACAAATCGGTAGGTGCAGACAGTAACTGATCTCCCTAGATCCACCTAGATCTAGAACAAAACACACCAGAACATGACACCTTCCTTAAGTTTTAAATATTGAATTTAATAACTAAAGAGGGATGAGTGACATACCATTTAAATGTCGCTTCCTCTCGCCATCGCCATCCTAGCTCCATTCCAATGCTCATACCATGATGATCCTGCAAAAGAACACAACCAACCAAAGTGATAGTAATAGCATAAACTCAATATAAACCTATGTATGTGATCAAGGAATCATACGATAAAGCACAACAAGCTTTATAGGAAAGAATCATATTATTGTATCATATTAAATGTGGAAGAGAGATTACAACCATGGCCTTGATTTCGTAAGGTCCCTTCCAACTGTCCTTTGTTCCCCACACACTTTCACTCCAAGAATTCTGAGAGAATAGATCTGATAGTATTCACAATCTATCTTGACAAAGGCAAAACTCAAAACCACTCTAACCAAGCTAAAAGCTCAAAGCTAACCAAAAGCTAACTTTCTCCATGAGAACTCCTCTCCTTTTATAAGTTGAAGAGGATAAGGTGAGGAGGTTAGGATGATCCCAATAAATCATGAAAGCGAGGAAGATCCAAACCATTCGGATGCCACCTCACCATAGAAGTTTCTCCTTCTCGAAGATTCGTGAAAAAACTCATTTTTCCCACGTGTAGGCATTCTCGCACCGTGCCTATAGAGCAACCTGCGAACCTTTTGCAACCCAGCTATGGTGAAACCTGCGAGAATCAGGCATTCTCACACCCTGCCTATATAGCAACCTGCGAACTTCCTTTTTTACAGGGTTTTTACAAGGGGAAAGGCAACTTCTTTTCTCATGAAAAGTCCTTCTCCCTTCTCTCTTCAGGAACTCAAGCCACTGACCCCTCTGAAGGATAAGTTCCTAGTCCTAAAACAATTCCTCTCGAATCTCATACATTCTGATGTTATGGTCTTCTTCCTAGTCATGTGAGCCTCCTACTCAGTTCGTGTGGAGTGTATTTATTCACTTGCCTAGGTCTTTTGGTTATTAATGAGAGACTTGCTCACTCAAACTTGCACTTGATTTTTGACAAGTTTTCTAGGAATGTGTTTCCTTTCACCACTTGAGTTCGACCCAAGTTCCTGCCACTTGGTCTCTTATGAAATGCCACTTCTCATTCCTCCTTGTGGGTAAGAAATCACTCTTTTAACAAATACCTTCAGATTTTCATTGTCTTTATATTAATTAATATTTAAATGTCTTCTTACAATTGTTTTGACCACCCTTGGACTACCTTGCAACAACCTATTGTCATTAACCAAACCCGTTTGCTAGACTACCACATTCAAGATGGCTAGTTGTATAATCTTGAAAATATATTTGTGGCTACTACTCATGATCACCTTGTTCTCATTCATGAATCCCACACCTCCTCTTATGGTGAGCACTTCGACACATTCAAAACTACTCAACATCTTCAACATCACTTATTTTTTCATGCTTTACAGTGCCAAGTGGAGCAATTTATCCGAGATTGATCCCTCTTTAGTCAACATAATCCATCCAATTGTAAGTATGCCATGTATCAACCCTTACCTATTCCCTCCCTTCATTGAGAATCTATCTCTATGAAATTCATTACCAGTCTTCCCATGACCTTTCGTCATTGTGATACCATTTGGGTGGTTGTGTTTCACTTCTTCAAAATGACCATTTTGGTCCCTTGCACTAATACTACTGTTGCTTCTCAAATTGTGGATCTCTTTTTCACTCATGTGTGGACTCATTTTGGTCTCCCTTCCAACATTATATCTCATTGTGATGCTTGTTTCCTCAATACATTTTGAAAAACTCTTTCATCTCTCTTGGGGTGTCACCTCAAATACTCCATTTCTTTCCATCTACAGATGGATGGACAAACCAAAGTTGATAATCATAGCCTGTTCCATGCCCCTCGCATTCATTTTACCAAATATAAACACTAGTATGGCATCCTCCACATTTTCCAAAACAATTATAATAGGGAATTTCATGTTTCTACTAGCTTGTCCCATTTCAAAGCTTGATTTCGGTATCAAACTGCTTTCGCCTATGAGTTTCCTTTACAACTCCAAATTTTTGGTACTCCTCGATAGAAAAAAAGAGAAAACATATGCCTCATCCTTTTTGAAAACCTTGGCTTGTAAGCAAGCTCAAGTTTCTAAGGCTTTACAAGCTTCCCAACAACATTATAAGGCCCATCATGATGTGTAAAGGGAACCACTCCCTTTTTACCCTTGTCACAAGGTATGGTTTCACATGGAGCACCAACTCTTTCAGTCTGACTGTTATCACAAGTTGAAACCCCTCCTCTATGGTCCTTCCACAGTTTTTCAACATGTTGGAGACAATGCTTATCGCCTCGACTTTCCACCACAATTGGGTATTCACGATGTGGTCAATGTGAATAGTCTCAAATTCTAAGAGCCTCCCCTCCTGTAAGAAGAGGTCACCATCTCACACCCCTCTTAGTTGGTTCCATATTTTGAACCACCTCTCCTTCAGGACACAGTGTTGGATAAACACGCCACCAC
Source organism: Picea sitchensis (assembly GCA_010110895.2). Classification (NCBI taxonomy): domain Eukaryota; kingdom Viridiplantae; phylum Streptophyta; class Pinopsida; order Pinales; family Pinaceae; genus Picea; species Picea sitchensis. The sequence goes on from SNQJ01S0048757.1 coordinate 49,623, forward strand.
TAATCGCACTCATCAACACACTTCCTTTCTAATGAGTCACAAGGTTCAACTTCCATCCCAACCTAAATGGATACCATACTTCGCCATGTCTCAGCAGTTTCTGGAGTTTCTCACATAATTTGGGACATGATTAAACACGGAGGAATTGGGCACGATGGAAGGCACACTCCCTTAGGAGGAGAGCACACATCTCAAGGAAGACCAACATGGCACTACCAAAAAGGTGCTTCTCCTTCCGGACGTAGCACACTTCACCACAAAGGTCGGATGCAACACATATCTACCTCGAAGGTTGGGCACAAGTACCAAGGACCAATAATAGATCAACTAAGATAGTTGTTAGGGTTTGAGACCATTTCTAGTTGTTGGTTAGTTAGAATTGGTCCACTTTTGATCAGAACCATTGTATGTTCAGTCTATTCTATATAAAGAATTCATATTCCACTAAATAAAACAAATGATTCATTTTTCTTACTCATATCCTATGTTGTTTTTGTCTTTCTCTTTGAATGTTCTTTGGATTTCTCGTCAGTATTGCAGATCATTAGCATACTCAAATGTTTACTACATTACACAAACATATAGACAATAATACATTATTTCTATTAATGAATGAAATGTACAAAAAATGTACATATTGAATGAAGTTGCTATAATGGTGGTAGCTTGTCTCTAAGAAGAAATGTGATGGCTATGCTCATTTGCAAGAATATGTTAATAATGAGGCTCCAAAGACCTTTTTTAACATAAATCATAAATGAGAAAACCCCAAATATAAAAAACCTGCTCATTTGCAAGAATATGTTTACAATGACACTCCAAAGAGATTTTTTAACATAAAGCATCAATGAGAAAACCCTAACCCCCAGTGATGAAACTCTAAGGGGTAGTTGATACGTCAACTTTTTGAGGGCATAACTTTTGCATACGATCTTTGTTTGGGGCTCACGATAGCTTCCCGAAAAGGTGTAGCTAAGAGGTACACATTTTAATTGGGTCCAAGATAGTTTGTTTGAGTCCTGAAATGTCAAAAAAATGTTGTTTAAGGCCTCAAAATGACCCCGAAAGTTCAAGACTAAAAAATCTGTAGAAAAAGTGTCAAAATAAAAAAGTGTGTTTTGACCCAGTGGAATAGGTAGGTGGCCATCGATATCAATCAATAAACCCACATAAGTATTAAATATTCTATCTATAAAAACTTAAAAAAAGTTGAAAGCATCTCATTATTGTTATTGTGAAGAATGAATGAAACTTGGGAACTAGCACATTTCTACATTGAAGAAGAAGATGCAACTGTTATTCAAGTTGAAATTGAGCAAATCTATACATAGTTAAAACCCTAAGGTAGGTTTTGTACAAAATAGATCTTCATTAATATTTAGAGTGGCTTCAAGGTCTCCTAACTATTTCAGTTAATGAAATACACACTTAAGACATGATCTACTTGATAGGGAGATACTATATTCATATTTTTTATACCATGTGAAGAAAGAGGGTCGTCGATTGGGTACATTTACAGCATAACATGTGAGAGAAGTGAAGATGCAACCCGAATAAATAAATAGTAAGCTGAAGTGGAAGATCGTAGGAATTCGAAATTGTTTGAAGGGATTTTGAACAATCCGTATAAATTGCATCGTAAGAAGGTTTGGATTTAATGTTGAAGATTTATATCTATATCAATATATTAGTATAGAGCTATTTTAATTTTGGATTTTTAAAGTTTTCTTAATTTAAACTTAATTTTTTCCATATTTTTACAAATTTTATATTTCTATATATATATAATGTTAGATATATAATGTTAGCTAATTCCATGTAGATATTATTAGTTCTCTAGGTGTAATATATATATATATATATAATGTTGGCTAATTCCATGTAGATATTATTAGTTCTCCAGGTGTAGAACAGCCAATAACAAAGTATGCTATTAAATATATTTTTGTTTTTTATATATATGTAAATTTCATATTAAACATGAAAGAGTATATATATATATATTATCACTCCATATTAAATTGTAGAAAGTGTCTCAAACACAACCAGGTGAGGAGGGTGTCGTAATGGTCTGAATGATTCACTATAATGAACAAACAAATTCATAATTCTTCGTTCCAACGAAGAAGAAAGACTTCCCTGAATTTGGGACAAGAGAACATGCCGAAAGATACGAAGCGAATAAACAGAATTCTTAGTTAGTTGAAAGGATAGGAGTTCATTAGATGCGGCATGGGTTTCAAATTAGGAATTCGGTTGATTAGGGCGGCCTTCACATCCACTTTCAGTTACATCACTCCGAGAGGGACGTTCGCAAATTTTGAACCACGAGACTATAACCTACCCAAGGTTCAATAACCCTCCACAACATTTGAATTTAGTTTTAAGTTTAATTTTCACGTTTGTTTTATGTATTGCTTAAATCGAAGTTCGAAAGGTATCGGGCCGCACGGTAATGAAGGGAAGAACTTCATTCATTAATTTATCATAGCCTGAAAATTTTTCAGGTTGGAAACTCAAGAGGCTTGGAAAGATGGGATTCCTAACACTTATTTACCAATCGATGTTGTCCGAAACTAGGATGGAACCACCTCTAATTAACTCATTTTCTAATTTGAGTTCAGAGGGTCAAAACGTGAGGGCTATACTAAAGAATCCTATTTTATTTATTTTTAGATGTTTTGTTTTTTTAATTGATATTATTAGTTTAATTTTGTTTGAAATCTATTAAAAAAATTGTTGCATCTATAGATTTGAGTGTTCAAGTGTATATAATTAGAATATTTTATAAATTGATTTCATTTATGCATTCATAAATGTAGTTTAAATAACAAAACAAAATAATTGTAATTTTACCTAGATTTATCTCCCAAGATTCAAGTAAAAATCGCCAAAAACATAAAAATAAATAAAAAAACATGTATTGTGCACGAGCTTATAAAGAATGTATTGTGCTGGAGCTTATGAAGAAACGAATTCATGACTGACTTTTAATGTTAGTCAAAACAAAATAATTGTAATTTTACCTAGATTTATCTCCCAAGATTCAAGTAAAAATCGCCAAACAAAAATAAATAAAAAACATGTATTGCACGAGCTTATAAAGAATGTATTGTGCTGGAGCTTATGAAGAAACGAATTCATGACTGACTTTTAATGTTAGTAAGTCCATTGCTAAAGAACTATTGTTTTAGACGACCTAAATTTGGGAGGAAAATATTGAATGGACGCAAACTATTATAGAACTCTACATACGCATTTGGCTGTATTGTGCTCGAGCTTATGAAGAATGTATTGTGCTGGAGCTTATGAAGAAACGAATTCATGGACTGACTTTTAATGTTAGTGATTTCATTGATAAAGAACTATAGTTTTACACCACCTAAATTTGGGAGGAAAAGATTGAATGGACGCAAACTATTATAGAACTATACAGACGCATTTGGATATGTCATTGATGGAATCAGGTCAATTACGGAGTCCAAACTATTATAGAACTTTAAGGAAGCATCTGGATATGTTATTCATGGAACTTCTCAGGCCAATTACGGAGTTAGGGTTTGTCTGGACCATGCTAGTAACTTGTTACGCATGTTACGTCGATAGGCGTTCTTTATTAAGTCATCTTTTGGGGGGGTGGAGCAGCATCTCAAGATTAATGGATGTTGCAATGGTTGCCATCGTAATCATTGAAGTTGAAGAATAAAAAAATTGGAAAAATCGGAGAAACAAGGAGACATATACGGAAGAGCTCAGTCGAAGCTATATCGGGGAACGGTTTTCGTTTTCGGTTGCGTAACGTGGCGTGGCGTTCTTTAACAGACCATTTGAGTTTCCGGACTTGGCAAAACAGTTACGGTCTTGAAGGATTTCGTTAATTAACGTGGCCTGCCTATCAAGAAGGGTTCAACTGATAAATGTTTAGGCTTTGGATTCAATTATAATGGCCTCGACATTGCTACTTAAAACATTACACACGTTTCAGAAACGCTGGAGAATTGATATGGAACACGTTGCATAAGTGTTGTTGTTGAAGGGCCGACGAACGTGGACGCGCTTACAATTTAAATTCAGAGTCATTCTCTTAGATCTCTTCATCTCACGAACTAGACGCTAGAACTTAACTACAACGCCTTAACTTATGAAATGATTAGCAATGAACCTGTAGACTATGACACTTTCAAGGATTTGTTGCATCCGCAGATGCTTGTCTTTGTCTTTTTGTTCGACCAAATAAATTTCAGTTTGGTTTGGTTATCAATATGAAATAGCTAGCACAGCCACATGATTGTGGATGATTAACGCCAAAAGCCTTATTTCATTCTTGTTAAATATATTGTACCCTCAACAATATGATCGTACACTGCGCTGTACTGGATAGTTGTACTTTCTATTTTTGTCTTGCTTGAGCATATATAAGCTCAGCTATTTCCTATTGTTGGTGTGCTTCAGTTCTTAAACTATCTTCTGAGTTCTTGTACTTCTTCATACATTTGAATATACTATTCTTTTCTCTCTGCATTTCTCTTTGCTCCACAATTTATCATGGTATCAGAGCTTCAGGTGTAAGACTCTTCACACAGTTGGGAGAGCAACACGATTCTCACAGCGCAGAGCTTACACGGATCTTAAGAGAACGCGACACAGTTTTTTCACAAGGCTTGGAAAGCTGTCTGCAATACTCTTTAAACATCACCGTAAGAAGCTTGCGGAGGAAGCAGAGCGTACAACGCTCGAAAGATCCTGGACGAAGAAAACGCAGAAGAAGAAACAATAAAGATTCTTGTAATCTTTTCAAGAATTGTCAAAGATTGACGAAGAAAAGCTGGAGGAGGCGAGAAATTTTAAAGAACTCGTAAATTTCCCTCACATATGTTAAAGATTGAAGCACAGAACGAAGAATTCGTGAAATTCTTTCAAATCTTTGAAAGATTCATGAATCTTTTCTTCCGCAGGAGAAAATTACGTTAAATTCGGGAAAGATCGTGTTAAACACGCAAAGAACAGCCATTAAGACTGCAAGATTCATCTTGCGATCAGATCTGAGGTGGGAAACGAGTACAGAAGGGAAGAAGGAGAGCACGGAAAAGGCGAAAGAATTTCAACCGTCAGATCTTGAACACAGGCCCGACAGCCGTTGGATCAGCGAGAAGGTGCACGAGGTTTAGTCCTCTGTAGTGCAC
>SNQJ01S0048757.1:58320-73658 GCA_010110895.2 Picea sitchensis
CATGAAGAGACCTATCTTTCTACTCATATAAATGAGTTAATGTCTCTACTTAGACAATTAGTTGAAACAGGTATCAAGGTAGATCGGTAGGTATCAAGGTAGATCGGTAGATCCAGATGATGCTAAAGCAATTCTATTGAATAGTCTATCTTCTAAGTATAGTAATGTTGTATTTACATTAACTCAATTACCCTCACAAACATTGAAAGGAATGGTAACATCATTGTTAGCTGAAGAAAAAATGACATATTTTGAAAACTTAGATGGAGGTGGTCAGCGTGAAATTGCATTGTACTCAAAAGGTAAAATGAGAAAAACCAAGGGTTCAACAAAATGCTTCTATTGTCACAAAAATGGGAGCCATCTCTCATACTGTTCTGAAATAAGTAAGTGATATTTATATATTTATGTATGTGTGGTTTGTGGTGAGTTTAAACCTTTTTATGTAAGTGTTTATGTAAAACTAAGAACTTGTATCTTGATGCAAGCTGGCAGCCTCAGTTTCAAGTACAAACATTCTTATGTTTAAGGTCATCTTGTATAGAGGAATTTTGAAGACATGTAATGCTTCATTAGTTGACACCTTTTATCAAGGAAGCCCCGATGAGCCAAGTTGTCAATTTGTCAGTTATACAAGTGCTATAAAGATGGTCGGAAGCAGTTTTATTTGTGATGAATGAATTGGTAGCTCGAAGATGATGGAGAGAAAGAGTGTGTCTATGAAGTTCAGAGATGAGTGTAACTGCTTATGAGGATCACTCAACAGTTTGTGTTGTAACCATTTGTTATGTTGTGTAATGTACTCATTAAGGAGGGATGTTTAAGGATTAGGTTGGGGTAGCTGGAGGAGGTTGAGATATTCTCTCACCTTCATCCTACAAAAGTGGAATAAGTTGAATCTTACTCCAACTACATATATAATTGTTGTATATCTATTTATCAAGCAACAGCTCAAACTGTTTATGAGCTCAAACTGTTTATGTCTGAGCCTAATTCTTCCAATCTCTAAATTTGAGAAGAGGCGCTCAAGAGAGTCTCGGTGGAGCACCTGCAAGGAGCATATTCACTTCTAAGTCTCGCTTCTGTTGGACTACGTGGAAGGGCCTCGAAGATCGTTGTTCTGGAGTGTGCCGAGTTCGTTGCTAAGGGCCTCGACCACCACACATCGGAGGTAAGAGAGATTGTTGGGATCTATGTTGTATCTCGTTTTCTCTGCTGTATAGTGAAGGGAGACGCCACCAATTGTTTGGTGCCAATGCTCGTGAATAGAGCCTCGTGTGAGGGTCGTGTTGTGATAGCCGTTGAGAAGGCTGTGAAAAGAAATTGTTGGGAGAGCCACCATTATGATCGAGAGACCGCTGCACAGTAGATGGAAACTGGTCGACTCATAATCCACTCGCTGCAGCGTTAAAGAAAATTGTTCCATGGATTAGAGCGGTGTCCATATCTATAACTGCTATCAAGGAGGAGAAAACCACTGCGTGAGAGATCCCTCGTGAGAAAGCCGTAGGAAACCGTGTGGAGGAGATCCTATCGCTGCTGTTGGAGACCAGTCTGTTAGAGTGTGGGCCTGTATGGAAGATATCGCTTGGTCAGTCAATAGAGAGGGTGTGCTTGCCTGGATTGTGCACCTGCCCGAGCATCAGAGATCGTCCAGATCGTAATTGAAGGTTGTGAAGTATTAAATTTGTAGCTAATCTGATCTGCAAAACTTATTGGCGTAGAAGTATCAGATCCGACTACCATTATTTTCTTTTGGATATAAGAATTGTAGTGAACGAGTGCGGGATAGGATACGGAATTGAGCATAATTTTTAAGTATTAGCATATGCGAAAGTTGCTTTGTGTGTTGCATCAATTATCCTTTCCGTAAGGCCAAAAAATCTTGGGTTTGTGAACTGTGACGGCCAAAATCTGAAAAGGTTGTATGGTAATACGTGGTGTGGAGCATTTAAAGGCACCTGTAACTTGGTATACACAGCGCGAGGGGGAGACATATCGAGAGAATGGGAAGCAAGAAATTTGATCTGCAACATACAGACTGTTTTGAGAAAATGGCCACGCTCTTAACGGATTTGAGAAATCGCCCTCTATAGAATTGGAAGGTTATGAAACTAAAAGACGAACTCAAGAGGCGAAACATAACAACTAAAGGTGTGAAGGATGATTTGGTTAAAAGGCTCGAAGAAGCTATCCGCAATAACGGGAAAATGCAAATTATGGTAGCAGTCAACACACCTATTCTGGTATGAATGACAACAACAATGGTGGTTCTGTTCATGCTAAAAACCCTGAAAACAATGAAGTGGAGTCTGTTATGTTTCATGAAAAACAAATCCCAATAGAAAAGATGATGACGATGAAAAATGTCAAAACCTCAATGATGAAGTTGCCAGAGGAGCAGTAAATGATTCCAATGAAGATCATGAAGAATTTGATGAAATATATAAAGTATTGATTCCAAATTTGTCATTCTTATCATGTATAATTTATGAATTTTGGGCAATTGAAATGAAAAAATTACTATGGTTAGTAGATTTATTGCATTATAATCGTGAAGGTCAAGTTAATTTCTATGATAAGAAAAGAAGTGAAATAACTTTACAAATTGTTATGTAAGAGTTGGATGAAAACATCTTGTCTAGTATTTCGGGTGAGTTTGGTAAAATAACTAGTTCAAAAATATTTTGGAATATTCTTGAAATGAAATACAATATGAAGTGGAGTGAGAATGTTGAAGTTGATGAAGGCATTATTGTTGAAAATGATGATAGTGTTGAAAGCTTTGTAACTGAAATAGCGACTGAAAATGGTGGCATTAACATTGCAATGATTCATGAAGAAAGTGTGTCTACAGTAAAGTCGCATGTCATTGTAAGAAAATTCTCTATGATGCAGTGTTTAGTGATTTGGTGAATTCAACTGAGATTGATGATGAAGATGAATGTGTCACTCTTGATGAACCCCTGTGTGAATATTTGGTAAATTTAGTTAAATATGATGATGAAAACTTTTCAAGTGAATGTTGGTTCCAAATCTTATTGGAGAAGAAACTCATAGATGAATTGTTAAGTGGAAAAATAACCTTGTTTGCAGAACAGGTGGATGAAACTAAAACCGGGAAGATTGTAGCAAAAGAAGCAACAAAATACAAAGATGAGTCAACACTTGATGCCAATCAGGTAGATGAAACTAAAACCGGGAAGATTGTAGCAAAAGAAGCAACAAAATAGAAAGATGAGTCAACACTTGATGACAATTTCCTTAATGCAGAAACAATAAAAGTAGAAGCAATTGAACAAAAAGAAGACCACTCAAATGAAGTGTCAACAAAGTTTGAAGAATTATTATTGTTTCTTGAAGAATCAATAAATGATGAAGATGACTTAGAATGGGAAGCAACAGTGGATACATATGAATAATTTCATGGCATTTTGATGCATTGGAGTCCTAAAGAAATTAGATTTTACTATGAATTAATGTTGCAACATTTCATTAAACATGGCATAGATGATTGTGACCAAACATGGAGGCCAACTATCAATGAAAATTTTGAAGAATTTATAGATATTGAAGAAAACTCTAGGATAGTAAATCTGCAACCAAGTTCTAGAATGAAGGAGAACATAATGAAGATTAAAGTGGAAAATAAAACAAGTCATGAAGTCTTTAAGATCTTAAGCAGAAAACATAAAATGCTCCATCTCCATCACTATCTAACAACAAGAAAGGTCAAAATGAAATCGTTAGTGTCGAGCCTTGTTGATGTTAGGCATTTGTATTGTAGACAATCCATTTCTCCATTAAAGTGGAGACTTAGAAATAATGGAGAATTACTTGCGGTGGTTAGTTGAGGTTGGCCCAATTCGTTTCCAACCGTATCTCATCATGTATTTATATCTTTTAATTCTCATCGATTAATTGAACAAAGCTTGGCTTTGATTCCCTAGTCTCCAAGTGTTGTCTCTCATTGATTAATTGAACAAAGCTTGGCCTCTAAACCTCTAAATTCTTAAGTTGTATTGATTGCCAGTATTTGATATAGTATCTTTATAAAACACAACATTTAGATGTGCACACTATGGGCTGGACATGGGGAATATTGGCAGGAAGGTTGCTTCACTGATTGTTGTCGCCTAATGAAAAACCGGACTCAATCAAGTACTGACCTCTTTCTCTTCAACCTCGTCTCCCATCCTTTAGTCAAAAGAATATGGAAGGATCAAGAATAGACTCTGGGTTTGGGGTTTGATAGATGAGTTTCTATTGTGCTAGTTTCTTTAAAAAAATGACCCCCTCAAAAAATGAGGTGAATCATAACAATTTAACTGTAAAAATAATATAGCTATATATAAATAGCTAGAAATAATAATGTAATTTAAGGGTTACATTATAGTTAAATAAAACACATCCTATATCAATTATATTGCTCAATCCATATGACAAAACTCTCTTATCAAGTTGATGATTTATTTATTTTATTTATTATAACATTGACGAGAATAATATGGACGTTGATATCATAATATGGTTTAAGTTTTTCATAAAAATGATTTTTTTATTTTATTTATTATAACATTGATAAAAATAATATGGACGTTGATATCATAATATTGTTTAAGTTTTTTATACAAATGATTTATTTATTATAACATTGATGAGAATAATATGTACGCTGATATCATAATATTGTTTAAGTTTTTCATAAAAATGATTAAAGGATAATATATTTTATGAATATTTATTTAAACAAATTTATAAATTTAAATAATCCACATCACAAAACATTCTTATCAACATCTTAACATGGATTATTTATTTTTTTAATAAAAATAATAATAATATAAATATTAATATCATAAATATTTTTCAATTTATAATTTAAATAATTAAATATACTTTATATTTTTTTAATAAAACGGACAAAAACACAGTACAAACATCCACGTATGTAGTGTGGGCATTGGTGAATTCTGAAAAAAAATCACTATAAACATCTTCGTAATTTAAATAACCCAACATATCTATTGTGTTCAATGGTGGATGATCTATGCGATGTATTTTTTCAATCTTTTAGATTGATTTGATTTATTATTTAATATTAGCTTACTATCGTCATGTGCTTTTCCTTTTGATATGTTTTTTTTTAATGAATTGCACTCTTAGGGTTTGTCTAAAGGAATTATGCAATTTCATATTCATTGACTATTGTATTTATTAATAATTTTCATATGTTTAAGATTTTTGATGAAAATTAAAGATTATTGTTTTTAGCTTATGAAATATCTCAATTTCTAAAATAGAATTGTAATTAGTTATATACATATTTAAACAAGAACAATGTTTAAGTTAGGTTATTTTTATGTTCTTTCATCAATTTTAAAAAGGAATATTGCTTCAAAGTTATAGAATTATTTGATTGTAATATAGAATTCAAAGTTATATAATTATTTGATTGTAATATAGAATTTTAATTAGTTATATACATATTTAGAGAAGATTGTGTTTGTTCATAAATATTAAAGAATATTGTTTCAAAGTTATTGAATTATTTGGTTTGTAATATAAAATCTTAATTAGTTATATACATATTTAAACAAGATTGCATTTGATTTTAGTTAATTGAGATATGTTTCTTGAGCTCACATTTAACCCATGACTCAATAAATAACAATGCAAGCCTACAAAAAAATGTTGCAATAATTCAAGTCTAACCTCGATTTGTAACAACTCTTAATGAAAATTCAGATAACTATGAATTATTTTGTCAAAGTGAATTATTGTTAAATAAACCATTCAGAAACAATCCTATTGATATGGGTATTGATAAAAAAGTTATTATTCAGAAGAAGAATTATTTTAGATATCGATCTTGGCATGTTCAACGAACAGAATCAGAAACATAAATTCTTGAAGAAGATGATGAAATAAATGAAGAAAAAATCATTCCTCATTATGATATGGATGAATGGAAAATACTATCGCACATTATTTGTCCTAATTCTATTCAAGTGTATCACATTGATACTCTCGGTCAAAAAGACTTTGACTTGAATCATTTGTGGGATCATACTACGGGTTCAAATAACGCAACAAAAGAAGCAAATAATTTCATTCAGAATGCACAATTGAATGGGCCAATAAAAAATCAGTCTATTTCCACAAACATATTCATTTTCATTGTGTGAAAAGAAACAACTTTGTTTTCAAATTATTATTGAACATTTCAATGATGAAAATACTACATATCCACTAAAGATGATTGTTCAAGGAACTACAGGAACAAGAAATTAATATTGTATACATTGTATTTCAAAATAATTTAACTCTCAGTCAATTAATGGAAACAACCCTTTGATTTTATTAGCACCTACTGGAATTGATGCTTTCAATATTTGAGCTAAAACAATACACTCGACATTAACAATTCTGATTAAAGACTTTAAACCTTCAAGAACTTACAGTGTTTCAAGAGGAAATGAAACATATTAAATATATTTTGATAAATGAAATGATATTTACTGAACCAAATTTGTTCATGCAGATTGATTCACGATTGCGTGAATCATTTCTAGAAAATCAATCTATTCCATTTGGTAGAAAGTCATTAATTCTTATTAAAGACCTTGGTAAATTACCACCTTTCAAAGATAAACCATTGTATATAGGTAACACAACTACTAAGATTCTATGGAAGGATTTCAAAACGGTTGTCACTTTAGACATAATTTTTCATCAATAAGGCACAAATCCAAAGAAATCAATTTTTTGAAGATTAATGACAAACATCATAAATGCAGATGAAAATTTGGATGAATGGAATATTTTGACGTCGAGGACAAATACATCTATGGATTCCATTGAAATTAATAGTTTTGAATAAAAAATCCATTTATTTCCAATAAACAAATTGGTCTATCTACACAACAATTCCATACTTAAATCATTGAATACTCATATTGCATGATTTGTTCCAGAACATACAAAGAAAAAATAATTTAATGATATAGATGATGAACAAATGTTGACATCCAACTTGTGGGTAGAAGTATGGTTAATAAATGGAGCACATGGAACTCAGGGCCACCTCAACTACCAATTTATACAATTGTTTCATTTGATAATTACATTTGTATACCATAGGACATGAGAGATGAAAGTATTGTGTCAATACCACTAGTTGTTAGAGGAAATATAAAATAAATCCCATTATGTATGTTTTTGGCTCTCAGTATACACAAATCACAAGGCTTCACAATATATAAAGTGTCAATTGATATTTTTACTAATGAAAAACAAGGTTTAACATTTACAAAAAAATTCATGAGTTAAATCAGTAGATGGCTTAAGGATATCAACACCATTCACATTTGAAAGATATGCAAAGATGAGTGAAAGTTAATATGATAAATTTAGAAATAAAGAAGAACAATGCTTGCCATCGATATCTTTGTAACTATTTCACTTATTGTAGAATATGGTTAGTTATTTGACTTTATTATGTATTCATCATTACTTTCAATTCTTTATGTTATGAAAACCTAATGATTTCTATGAATTTTTAAGATTTCAACATTTATGAATGAAAAAACATTTATCATGCAAAATATCAAATGCTACAAAAAAAAAAAATGTACATCTTTTTAATACTCTTTATTCAATTTTATTGTAAAAAACTGAATTATTTGTAATATCATTTCACATTCTTTATAAGTAACTTCTACTTTATTATTTTAGTGTTTCGATTCAATTATTTATATTATATTTTTGGCTTATAAAAACACCTTAGAATAATAACAACCCTTTTGTGTTTTATGAACAGGAAGATATTGAATCAAACATTAAAGTTGCTTGCAGAAAAGAACATAGAAACATAGAATAGAATGTCCCAAAGCAACAAGAAACTGCATAATTTGGCTATCAAATATCTAATATGAATATGCAACATTACATAATCATAACTTTGATCATGTATAAGTTGAAATCTTTGAAATCTCATCGTTCTCGTTCCCCATGAGCTCTTGTATATAGATAAAATGAAGGAAAATACCAAAAATGAATTCTTAAAACTTTTGTTTCTGTAAATATCCATTATTTTTTGTTTGAGTGCTTTCTTCAATAAATATAATAATTTATAATAATTTATGCAATGTCCATATTATTTTCTATATATATTTTATATAAACATATAATTTCAAGTTATAACCTCTTTATATCATTTAAGAAAAAATCTATTAATATTTTTGTATAAACATAATAATTTATGCAATGTCCATATTATTTTCTATATATTTTTTATACAAACATATAATTTCAGTCTATAACCTTTTTATATCATTTAAGAAAAAATCTATTAATATTTTTGTATACACATAATGTAAAATAAAATAAAATAAAATTACGATTTTATAAATTCTATTTTCAAAATATTATTTTAATGTAGTAATGTGACGTCATATTTCAATATTCAAATAGTAGTGTAAAATAAAATAAAATAAAATTATGATTCTATAAATTCTATTTTCAAAATATTATTTTAATGTAGCAATGTGACATCATATTTCAATATTCAAATAGTGCGACATAAAATTAATGAAAATCACAATCTCACATAAAGCTTAAAAAAAAAATAAAAAAAAATTCAAATGTCACAATATGACATCACATTTCATTAACACTTCATTAACTAACATTGTGATGTCTAATAAAATTTAATCAACAATTGTAGGGTAAGAACATGTGTTTCCTCTTAAGAGGTCACAAGTTCAAATCCAGAGGGGGGTAGGGTATGTATACCTTCGTAGACTTTACCAGTCAAACCGTTGGGCGGAGGGGGGTCCCTTGTCCCATAAACAAGGGGGTTTCATACACCAATTTGGTGTGGCTTGGACGTGACCTTAAAAATAGATTATTATTATTATAATATATCAAATAAATAACACCACAATTTTTCATTAACCATTATAAACATCACAATACGACAAATAAATAACACTGCAATGTAGGACACTATTTCAATGGCTTTAAAATGCCACATAGTCATTAATAAAGCAACGCTTTATTCATCAACATAAATATCAATGCATTAATATGAATGTGACAATGTGACAAATTTAAATACTTTTCAACATCATGATATGAATTTCGCAATTTGAGAACATAATAATAATAATAATAAATTAAAAAAATAATATATTAATTATTTATAAATATAATCTTTTGTGTTGAAACAATGAATATGTTTGAATAAAAACATTTATGAGTGTTGTAAATTCCCAACACATTTCATTAACATGAAAATACGACAACACATTCTATCAACAATATAATCATATTTTTATGTTTAAACAAAATATGAAAAATCATACTTTTGTATTCAAAGACTTAATAAGTTTAATCAACATTCGAATTTAACATTATATTTCATAACCACGACAAAATTAGATAATTATTAATATTGTAAGATAAATGTTGCATTGTGTCTAACAAAAAAATTCAATGTATCAATGTGATTTCGAATATTATTTTTTTGTTCAAAGACTTAATATGTTTAATCAACATTCAAATTTCACATTATATTTCATAACCACTACAACATTACATAATTATTAATATTGTAAGATAAATGTTGCATTGTTACCAACAAAAAAATTCAATGTGTCGATGTGACTTCAAATTTCATTTATTACACAATCTCACAAAATCTTATTGAATATCACAATATTACTTAACATAAAACAAAAACCTTTTTAAGTATGAAAAATCATATTATTGTGTTCAAAGACTAAATTTGTTTAATCAACATTCAAATGTGAATATTATAAGATAAATGTTGCATTGTGACCAACAAAACAATTCAATGTATCGATGTGACTTTGAATTTCATTAATTACACAATTTGAAAAAAAATGATTGAATATCACAATATTACTTCACAAAAAACAAAACCCTTTTAAATATGACAATGTCATATCACATTTGGTTAACATGACTTAATAATAAAACATTAATAAACATTGTAATATGGTATGAAAACTCATGACACTTTAATTAGACATCCAAATTTGTATACACATACACATCCCTATATGAATGTCACAATGTGATAAAAAAAATTCAATGTCACAATACAACATCACATACAATAAACCTCAAATCTTAGAGATGTCCATGTAACATAACATATTAAAATAATAGTAAAAAATCTACAAAATAATAAATTGATGCTAAATTAATTAATTAATTAATTATATATATATATATATATATCAATTGACATAATAATCAAAACATGTATAAAATGTCATTAGTGTAAATGCATCTTAATCATATATCTATCAAGCACCGTTGAGCGGGATGAAATATCTAGAGGTANAATACAACATCACATACAATAAACCTCAAATCTTAGAGATGTCCATGTAACATAACATATTAAAATAATAGTAAAAAATCTACAAAATAATAAATTGATGCTAAATTAATTAATTAATTAATTATATATATATATATATATATATCAATTGACATAATAATCAAAACATGTATAAAATGTCATTAGTGTAAATGCATCTTAATCATATATCTATCAAGCACCGTTGAGCGGGATGAAATATCTAGAGGTACAAACATTTAACCTTTCCTCAAGTTTTTCACTCTTAACCCTAGATCTATCAAGCACTCTTGAGAGGGATCAAATATGATTTATCAAATGTTTAGAGTTGCAAACCTTTAACCTTTCCTCAAGTTTTGCACTCTAAAAAATGTTTTCATCTCTATAGATTGGATCCCTCTCGATAGATACGAGGTTAAGATGGATCTGTGTTGGTGATTATTATTATTATTATTATTATTATTATTATTATTATTTCAGTCTACATATATATTTAATATGAACATAATTACATTTTTGGTGGATTCAACAACTGTGCCGATACGCGTCACATGAGGTTGAACTCGACCGCTAGCTTATATTGTTAATATTAATTAATGTTATTAATAAATTTCTTATTACTATATTATTATTGCATATTTATATTTTAAATCATTTTATTTGAAATAATAATATTAAATAATATGTATTATTAATATATGTTATTATAATTATCACACATATTATTATAATAATTATAATTAATATAAATATTTAATTAATTGATAATTATAACTGAATACATGGATAGATCTATACTTAGCACATACTATAGAAGTCTGAAAGATATCAAAAATATAAGTTCGAATGGTATTGGGCCTCACGATGATGAAGGAAAAAACTTCATTTATTAATCGCTCATAGCCTCAAAACACTTTGGAAACTCAAGAGGCATGGAAAGATGGGATTCCTAATGCTTATATAACAATCACTTATCTAACAATCGATGTTGTCTGAAACTGGGATGGAACAACCTCCAATTAACTCATTTTCTAATTTGAGGTCAAAGGGTCAAAAGAATCCTACTCATTTCAAATGTATTTTATGTTTTTTCTTGATATTAACAATTTAATTGTGTTTGAAATCTCGGAAGAAATTGTTGCTTCTATAGATTTGAGTGGTTAATTGAATCCATTTATGTATTCATAAATGTAATTTAAATGATAAAAAATTGTGATAAGTTTTTTTGAAATCTTGGAAGAAATTGTTGCTTCTATAGATTTGAGTAGTTAAGATTTGAGTGGTCATTACTAGTAATATGTTGTAACATATTACAAGTAACATGTTCTAATATATTACTTGATACCATATTGTAGCATCCCCAACCACCCATGTCGCGCCATGCTACTACAGAGGACACTTTTGTTCTCTCTATGGAACATACTGTAACATACCTAGCATTCAACTCAGCTATGCAACATAAAATTTTCAAACTACATGCAATTAAAACATATACACATAGAACTATTGCAAACTTTATATATAAAACGTAAACAAACAAATGCATTATGTAATTGCACGGATTCATACTGAAATAACAATGAACACATACATGCAACATCTACAGTCAATACCCATAACTATAAAGATACTTATAACCACACATAGGATAAACCCCCCAAAATAAACACGTAAATAATAATGCAACATGTAAATTTATCACACAATTGACACTTATCTTACTAAGAATATCACCAACTATGTGTAGACCTTCGATGAACCTCCCATCCTTAGACCACACTGCTCATCACTCTCAAAAGTGTGTCACCCCCAAGCTGGGACTAAATTTTACCCAGGTAAAGGGATTCCTAACAAGGTTAACTTCTCATAGACAAAATGAAATAGTCGGTCACTTGTGCCCACTCAAACTAATAGCCTACAGTCCCTCATTCGCCTACATGCTTGTTCCCCTTCTCTGCTCAACAATCCTTCGGCTGCACCACTTCCTTTCCGAGCTTCAACAACGAGCCGAAAAGGAAGTCTCAGAGCCCTGTACATGTAGTTTAGAACCTTCGGGAAATCAATTCTCAAAAATTATCTCACCCAGAGAGGAATTTCTCACGGGCCTGACAACCTTCCTCTCCAATATCGCACAGGCTTGACAACCCATTTCTTTAGTCCTTCTCCCAAGATAAGAAGCTATACAAGCACGTATGGCTATGGATACAGGTTCAGGTACAGTGACATGAAGGTACAGAGGATAGCTCAATGAGTGTGTGAATGATGATGGAGTGATTGACTGAATGATTGAAGGAATCATGGAAAGAATGATGGGAAATGAGCTAAGTCCAAAAAATATATATGCATGTCCCCAACTTGGCACTTGTCATGTTGGGAGCTACTTTGGCCCACTTGTCCCCATCTTTAGAACATAGGATAAAATAATTATCCATACTTTATACTTTAATAAATATTAATATAATATTCATTTTTTGCTTAAGCTCCCTGGCTTAGCTCCTTTTCCTTAACTTTTAGTCCCCACCCTTTCCCTAACTAGTGGAGTTTAGTCCCCCAGACTCTTTTATTGTGGTCGATTTACGCACAACGATTTATTTTATATTAATGTTGAGACATTAACAAAAGTAGGCGCATTGGCCTTTAACATCGAAGATCTCGTGCCTAATAATCACAAAAGTGGCTCACCAACGTATAAATCACACCATATACACAAAGGCTCCCTGGCCTCAAAATCCCACCCACTTAAATTGTTGTGCGCAGTATTCTAGAATGTGCACACTTCCTCATTTTACTACGCAATACATGCATGCACTATGACATGAAAGGTGCATACAAAAATGATATAAAAAATCTCACCAACTTAAGTACATTTTCACTTACATTACAATTGGGTTTGACCTAGGGATATTACAATCCCCTCCCCTTATTTATGCACTGTCCTTAGTGCATTGTGTACCAAAGATGGGGACAAGTGGGCCAAAGTAGCTCCCAACATGAAAAGTGTCAAGTTGAGGACATGCATACATATTGTTTGGACTTAGTTCATTTCCCATCATTATTTCCATGATTCCTTACATCATTCAGTCAATCATTTTGTCATCACTCCGTAAATCTTTTCGACCGATAAATATGCGATGAAGGTAACTATTTCAACCAATTTTAAGGCCCGAAACTAGCCTTTCGGACCTGGAGAGGGCTCTCCGAGGAGACACGGTCTTAGCGTGGGATACAGCTTTAAATTTGTGGCTAGATTTAACACCTTTGAAATAATGGGTTCTGGTTATATTGGCGCAACAAAGTAATACCTTGGGCTATGGAGTCAGTTCAAGAAATACGATGGGAACAAATGACTCAATGAATAAACTTGAGAGGATAAATTCTAAGTGAGAAACGGTCTTCAGCATAAAATCATTGTGTGAGATGGGGAGAAACAAAGAAAGTAACTCGGAGCACCGTTGAGGATGAATTCAAAGTTTAACTTAGAGGAAAAGGTTTTTTCTAAATGGCGCGAACAAGGGGTGCTACACAACAAATCCACTTGTTCGAAATCTTGTTCCAATTTAGACAAAAAAATATATGAATAAAGAAAACAGGAAGTACGTACGCAAAGAGAGGAAAACAATACATCCAACTGCTACAATTAGAATCTTTTCATAAAATCTTTAGGACTTATGCATTAAATTCTAATCGAGCTCAAACTGCATACAATAATCACTATCTATACTATTTTTTTCCAACCAACCCCTATCTACTCTCGTACCATGAAATATATATCACTATAGGTCCTTTACATCTCATGACTTCGAACTCCAACCCCTTTACTGAAATATAAACCGTTACAAACAACAATGACATGTTTTAATTGATTTCCTTCTTTCCAGGAGGCGAAATTATGAAAAATAGGCTTCAAAATACCATTTGTAGTTCTCAAAATGTAATATTTGTGTAAAATATGAAAACGTTTTTTGTAGGTAATTTCGTTGTAAATACAAACCTCTCTCCATTTCTTGAAATTTGTCTCGAGTTGGCCAGAATACATGTCGCAAAAACATGTCTTGGACAGGAAATCATGAAAACTGAAAAATAGGGCTCAAATATTCCTTATAATATCCCAATTTGTGACACATTTTTCAAATTTGAGAGAGGTTATATTATTTGTTTTGTCCTTGACAAACACCTCTCAGTGATTTTTAAAATTCCTCTTTACTTGGTCAGAAATTGATCTTCAAGTTGACCACTAAACCAGTCATTTGTGCAGTGCGACCTGTAGCCTGTGCGTAGGAAAATCCACTGCACGATGAAAACAAGTGTGCAATGACATCCTTTGTGCGACAACAACCTATGCGTGAAAACATCCCATGCTCGACATCCCACTACACGATGAAATCCACTACACGATGACATCCTGTGCACGACAACATCATGTGCGGGACAAAATCCACTGCATGACGAAATCCACTTCGCGATGACATCCTCTGTGTGAGAACATCCTATGCATGACAACATCCACTAGGCTATGAAATCCACTACTCGATGAAATCCTCTGCATGACAACATCCTATGCGTGATGAAATCCATTGCACGATGAAATCCACTGCGCGATGAAATCCACTGAGTGACGAAATCTACTGCACGACAGAATCCTTTGCGCGGTGAAGCGCTCTGCATAGTATGTAGAAAATCTTGCAGTGCACAGTTGAAAATGGAAATGATAATAATAAATGAAAAGATTCATTTTGAAAATGACCCTTGGATATGTTAGATGATCCCAAGCATAAAAATAATATGGGTGCTAACATGCATCACTTTGCAAATTGTTGACAAACCTCTAACCTTAGCTATGAAAATCAAGGTGTTAATAGCCTCCAACGGGGATGTTATCCTCCCTGTGACGTAGAAAAGAATAGTAGACTAGATGCCTATCCATTGGGTTGCTCCCAAAATAAAC
>SNQJ01S0048757.1:86822-112258 GCA_010110895.2 Picea sitchensis
GGATCAGGGACGGGGAAGAGGGCAGGTAAGGGAGTAAAGGCATGAGGCGGTGAAGGAGGAATAAGGGGGGAGGAAGGGAGGTTGACGGGGGGGAGATGCGAGAGGAGAGGGAGGATGGATTCTGGGAGGACTGTGAGATTTGCAGGGAGCAGTAGAGTTCTGGCTGTGGCATTTGGATGAGTTGAGGCACCGGGTTGCTGGAGGTTTTTGGCACGAGGGCTAGGATATCCATAGATATGTTGGAGCTAGGTAGTTTTCCTAGTTGGCAAGGGGGATAGTAGGTTTGGGCAGTTATTTTGTTTTTGGTAGTGTTGGTATATGCATCAGGTAGCAGGGAGGCAACAATAAGGCATCCAGGCGACATAAATTAGCATCAGAACCAAGTAATTTGTTAAGCTATGAATTTATTTCATTCTGCCAAGAAATCATTATTCATTGATAAATTTAAGTTACTGAAGTTGCTATTATGAAGATTGTTATTATGTTATAAAGTTATTATCTCAGTTCATGAAATAAATTGCTTATGAAAGTATGTGATGTTTAAAATTTATTTGGTTGTTACAGTTTGATATAACCATGGTGTCCTAATTTCCTTGGTAAAAGGGGGGATGAGTGTTAAGTGGAAGTCACGCGGCTTCAAGGAGACATGTGTCAACCTGAGCGCATGTAGTTTTAGGTGGGAAAGTCAGTTCATTCAGGGTTTCACTCACCATGCTCGTGATTCAGATGAATGTCATAGATCATTCACCATTTGTGTTTGTACTCTCGTGAGGTTAGACACCCTAGAAGAGAGCCACATTCCCCACTAATGCACATGTGATTGTAACTCGCAGTTGTTGGATGTAATCCTGTGTGTTTTTCCTATGAAGCCCAACAGATTTGTATTCGCCTGATTCGTATTGTTTCTTAGTGTTTGGTTGTTTCCACTTTCAGTTTCCATACCTGTTTTCTTTTTCTCCTGTCACCTGTGTGTTAGTTGAATGTTGTTTCTCTATTTCTTAGGAGATGAATTGAAGAAGTAGGTTGTCAGGCATGTGAGAAACTCTCCCAGGTGAGAGAGTTTTCTAGGAGTTGAGTTCTCCTGGAGGGAGTCCTGTAGTATCTATAGTAATCTGAGACTTTTGATCCAGCCTGTTGTTGAAGCCCAAGGCAAGGGAGGTGTAGTATCCGATGGACTTGTATTAGTGAAGGTGTACCCTGCTAGGGTGGAGGAGGTGTGTGGGGAATGAGGGTCTATGGGTTGTGGGCGTAAGTGGATCCTGGGATAAAATATCCTTACTATTGTTCTTTGCAACTTTCATGTTGTCCTTTCCAAGCCTATAATTCCCTTGCCTGGTGGATTTTAGTCCCATCTCAGGGGTGACCCACTGTTGAGTGTGATGAGCAACATGGTCTAAGGTTCGGAGTTTCGCGGTAGGTTTGTCGACATGCAAACCTGGAAAGAATCATTTCAGGTAAGACAGGTCATGGCCACCAAACATACACTATGGATCCATGCCATTATGACTCTAATTTGAACATAGCCACCAAAAATACATTGTGGATCTATGTGTTAAAAAATAAAATTTGAACATAGCCATGAGACATACACTTTGGATCTATACAAAAGTACAATCTAAATATACTCCAATGTAGCCTGAATCTGTAAAAAAAGATTTAGGGTCTTCATATCCACCACTCTATAGTACGAATCTAACCATGCAAATACATGTGTTGAAGTTGAACATGGTAGAAACCACTTGATTACCGGTCATTAGTTTATATCGTTAAAAAGTGTGAGGGAAATCACCATTAATGTAAATGACTCCCAAGGTACACTAGTATAATCCAACGGGTGTGAATTTGTGAGGTGAAGTTGAACACTCAGCGAAATATCCCGATCAAGGGTAAATAATGAAAACCCACTGTCGAAAGCGAGGAAACATGTCGTTAAGGAATGCAAGTTCCAAGGTACCAATTAGTTTCTAAGTATAATTACAGGATAATGAGTTGAATTTGATAGGAAAAGACTTGTCACAGGAGGTCCTTAATGTATCCCCCATCAATGACACGAAATGGGTAAAACAATTTGAGGTAGATCATTGTAACAAGTGATTTGGGACCGAATCAGGGATGGCCAACACAATAGAAGGTTTAAGGACTTCAGAAATGGTTGATGCAATAGAAGGATTTTCGGGTTGAACTTATCTTTAAACATATTGATGACACAACAACTGTCTTGGAAGCACTGACTCAACAAAAGGGATCACATACCAATTTGTAATATTATAAAGGAGTATGATCAAGATACAAGTGAATTTTCCAACCTAGACACAAAGCGATCGAAAGGGTGTCATGTTCAAAAGTGACTCTTCCATGGAATACAGGTTTAGATACATTTCTTTCCCAATTTTTCCCCCACCATTTATGGCGAGTACCTCTTTATTTTTACATAAGATTGAGGAGCATAACATATGCTTGAATTGTAATATTATCCTTTGGACGAGTCCCTCGGAGTATGTTTAACGAACCCTAAGAAGAAGTGGTTCGATCTAATATGGGTCTTTCGATGTTTTTTTACGAGTCCAAAGAAAGTAAACTCATGGGTTTTTCATTTTTAGAGAGTCTGAAAAACACTTAAAAAGAAAACTCCAAAATGTCATTTTTCGTAAAGTAGTCTAATGAGAACAAAAAAGAGATAATATACCACTCAACATACGTTTTCTTCAAATACTTTAACGAGCATGAAAAGAACAATATTGCACGACAATATTTTCATGTTTAGAGAGTCTGAAGACATCTTAAAGAGGGCTCCAAGGGGTTCCTTTTTAGTATAACTTTTGTGATTCTAAAAAAGTGATAAAGGTATACTAGGTTACATTCTCATTGATTTACGAGCACGATAAACAACAAAGACTAAGCTCATGATTGTTTTCATTTTTACGCAAGCTTAAAACAAAACAAAACTATGCTTGGGATAGATTTTATTTTTACACAAGCTTAAAACTAGCCAAAACTATGCTTAGACCTGGTTTCATTTTTACACAATATTGAACCAGAGGAAACTATGTTTGAGGTAGGTGGTTTCAGTTTTACAGAAGCTTGAACCAAAGAAAACTATGCTTGCGACTTCTGAACGCATTAACTAGGGATGGTTGGTACTTAGCCCCCAGCTTAAGAAGCTAGGGGCTTAAATTCAGCATGAAGTCTAGTGGCTATAAGCATTGCCCCCCAAAATTCATTTCATCCAACTATAAAGTTGGATGAAATGAATCTTCAAATACTAGACGAAGGAATTGACTCAAACAAAGAGGGGGAAGTTGTTTCATTTTTTAACGAGCTTTAAATAGGAGAAGAACTATGCTTGAGAATCCAGGTTCAATCCCCAAACCTCTGTTTCATTTTTTAACGAGCTTGAAATCAGAAAAACTTGCTCAAGATGGGTTGTTTTATTTTTTAATGATCTTAATACAAGAGAACTATGCTCATAACCTATTTTTCATTTTTTAACGAGGTTGACATGGAGACGTAAAAATCTATCCTCATAAGCTTGTTTCATTTTTTAACGAGGTTGTCACAGAGACGTAAAAAACTATCCTCATAATCTTTTTTCATTTTTTAACGATCTTCAAATCAGAAAACGATGGTCAAAGATTCTTTTCTTGATCACAGCTTCCAAGAGGATAATGCTTTGGCAGGACACCATGTCCAGGGACAAAACTCGGTCATGGCCTCCAAGAGATATTCACTCGATGAAATAAACATACTCTGGAAGGAACACATGTCGAGGGTTGTGATACAGGTAAGGAGATCAAGCTCCAATATCCCTACCGAAGAGATCAGCATGTCAACTACTGGATCCAAGTCATAATATATTAGGCTTATAGTGAGAGGCTCAATTGCATCGATAGTTGAAGACATCGAAGACAATGCCACATAATTGACCTGTGGCAAGGGCGATATCGTCTGCATATAAGAACCATTTAGGGAGGTCAATGAGTTGATGGTCAATTCAGGGCCAACAAATGAAATTTGACTAATAGTCACAATTCTTCCATCGTGAGGGAAAGATATCAGACAAAAAAGAGTGGACATGATAGCTTTCATGGCATAGAAATAATGTCGCCCAAGGAGTAAATAGAAATCCAAGGGGTCTTGGACTACCATAACGTCAATAAAGACAGTTTTCCCTCCCAAAGTTATGGGAAAATGAGGAAGGAATCTTAAAGAGTGACTGGTTCTTCTGTTAAAAGATAACAGATTTTGTGCAATCGACGCAAGTTGAGGATAACCCAAATCTTGCCAAGTAATAGAGGACAAAATACTAGCAGATGCACCTTTGTATATCAGTGTCTGAGGAACATACTGACCACAAACCTGAACTGTAATATTGAAAGGAATGTGGGAGGGAAGACGAGGTCTAGTTAGTGCACCCCAATAAAAAAGGATGACCTCATTACTTGGAGGAGCTTCCATAGGATAAGGAGGAATTCCCCCCAGTACGATAGTGTCTGTATCAACAAGTAAAACATGCGTGGTATTGGGTTTACTCTCTGGTAGGAGAGTAGGACCGACCGATGACGGGATCAGATCGACCACTTAGGTTGCATTATCCAAGGGGAGAATGGGGTAAATATGTGGAAACATATCGACCGCTTGGGTTGCACTCTCTAAAAGGAGAGTTGGATCGACCGAGGATGGGATCAGATCGACCACTTTGTTAACTGCTTCAACTAAGGATGTGATGATATTGACTGCTTGATCAATCAGACCAACCAATGAAGGGACCAGATTGATCATTCGATCAACTATAGATGGGTCGAGCGTAAGCTTGCAATAAGCAGATGGAAGTTGAGGTTGAGAAAAAATCATGTCTTCTAGTAATTTCAAGGCTCCGTCCATACAAGGGAAAATGTGAGTTTGATGACTCCCTCTGCATAACATACATGGGAACTTGAATCTACTTTTCTTCTTCCCAACGATATCCTACCTAGTCGATGGGAGGTCATCATCATGTTTTTCAGAGGCTGACGACATGGGTTGGTGAGGGTGTGTAGACCATGCTTATATAACCTTGGATAGACCAGTGAAATACTTAAGAATATGGATACCCTTACAAAGCTTGCAAGGGTACTTGGGCTTACGGTTTGTTTGGGTGATCTTGGTATCATCAACACTCCCAACATGATTAATAGTAACCGTTTTTTCTCCAACATGTTTGGCAACAGTTGGAAGTGTGGACCCTTGCTTATTTTTCTTCTTATTAATCTTCCTTTAATTCTTCTTCTNGAGGTCATCATCATGTTTTTCAGAGGCTGACGACATGGGTTGGTGAGGGTGTGTAGACCATGCTTATATAACCTTGGATGGACCAGTGAAATACTTAAGAATATGGATACCCTTACAAAGCTTGCAAGGGTACTTGGGCTTACAGTTTGTTTGGGTGATCTTGGTATCATCAACACTCCCAACATGATTAATAGTAACCGTTTTTTCTCCAACATGTTTGGCAACAGTTGGAAGTGTGGACCCTTGCTTATTTTTCTTCTTATTAATCTTCCTTTAATTCTTCTTCTTATCCACCAGGTTACTAGCTTCATAGCTTTCACTTGACGAAGAAGATGAAATGGAAGAAGACCTTGTAGGTGAAGAAGGTGAAGAAGATCTTACTGGTGAAGAAGGTGAAGGATCAACATGAGGTTGATGTTCTTGGGGGAAAGTTCTTAGAAACAAATAAATTATGGCATTTGGGATTACCTAAGTGGAAAAAAAACATACCGATAATCCAATTGTGATACCTGGAAGGCTCAAAGTAGTGATGTGAGGAGGACCAATTTTTCTGTAAGAAGGAAAAGAAAAAGGCTCCCCTGGAGCAGGGTTTTCTTCATTAGTCATTCCGGGAACTAACACAATAAATACAAATCCAACCTAGAGTCTTCTAGGGAAAACAAACAACACATGCTAAAAATCTAGTAAGCAAGCAAGAAAACAAAACCTTCTCACAATGAGAACACTAGTTGGTGATGAAATCCAATGTCGTAGGAACAATGTAAGAATGGGTTGAGATAGATCGGGAGGAAAATTTACATTGACGACCTACTTAATGGACTTACACCCTGGTGCAAGCTCCCAGACATAATCATGGGTATACCCTCCATGGAGCCTGAGTGAGTTTGGCCAACTTCGATTCTAGGTACCATGAAGACTTGCCCCTCCACAATCACCTCGAGTAAAGACCCTAAAGAGATAGGCTACTAATGTTACCAATTATGACAATGATTCCTAGGGAAGCAGTCAACAGTTTGATCCACGCACAAGGGTAGGTTATCTAAGCCCAAAATCGACTTGAGAAGGTCCCCACAATATTTTCTTCTCAAGTGACCCCCAATAATACGCGCAATCTCTACACTAATACCAACAAAGCAGGGTGACTAACACTATCAGCCCTAATGAGACCTCGTGATTGACCTTTGTGTTAGAAGGGCTTCCCAGGACAAAATGTAAGAAGTGGACTTACAGTTCCCTAGCACAAGATTCTATGTTTGTTTGATAGATTTGGAAATTTATCCCTTCAAACTATTCCAAAGCCCTACACCTTAAGCTAATGTAGGTTTTCTACCATAAAATATAAAAATGTCTAATCAATTTTTATAAGTGATTCATTTTAAAGTTGTTGTTTACTCAAGAGGAAAATGGAATGGATTAAATGATGTTTTTACCAACTCTAAACAATGCAAAGAAATGAGAATGAAAATATTTCACTTCAATGAAAGCTATATTACGAGAAGGAGAAAACGTTTATCATTCCCAGATGCACAATGTCCCAAAATTTTATTAAACTCATCAATACCAAGATCTTTGATAAATGATCCACAAAGACTATACACCAATACACGATTCTTGGCCGGGGAATTTTTTTTAAGAATTCAAGACCAAAAATGCCAAAAAGAATGCAATTTCACTACTTCAAATGCAAGGATGCCCCCAATCTAATATAAATAAAGAAAATGATTTATTTGTTTCAGAGATAGCTAAAAGCAATAAAAAATCTCTATAAATCAAAGCAACCCAAGAAAATTTTCTCTTTTAACATGAATTACTTAGAAAAAAGAAGTGTTCTTTCACTAAACAATTTTAAATAAAAACAATGCTTTGTAACTAAAATACACTCAAAGAAAGAGATCAAATCTTTCAAAAGAAAACAAGATAAAACAAAGAAAAGAAGGCTAAAAGAAGATTGAAATCTTGTCAAGCGGACTGTAATCATACCTAACAAATCACCCCAAACACTTATCACAGATTTGGGCAAGGAAAACCATCAAAAATCAATTTTTTTCACAATCGTCGCAAGTTGTAGACTAACACAGTGCGACAACGTCGCACTATGGCTAAAGGTAGAATGCATAAATCCTAGATCATTGCACTGTATCTCAAAGAAGGGTGCAATGATCAAAGGAAAAAAAGAAAGATAAAAGGCATGAAGGTTTTCTAGTGAAATTAAACAGTCAGAGAGTCAATCTGGATCTCCCAATGTCTCAGAAAATAGAACCCAAGAAATCAAAGAAAGAAAGAAATACAAACTAGGAAAATAATTGTATCCCCAGTGGAGTCACCAATTTTGTTATCGTATTAATTGGTAAGTGCAGACACAAATAGATCTCCCTAGATCCCATAGGAAACTAGAACAAAACAAGACAAAATATAAAACTTTCCCTAAGTTTTAACTATGAAACATACTAACTAAAAAGAGATAAATGACATACCTTTTAAACATCGTTTGTCCTTGCTAGTGTCATCCTCGCTCCGTTCCAAGTATTATGGAATGTTTAACCTATTAAAGTACACAAGCCAACAAAGTGAAAGCAATAATGTATACTCCACAAAACCTATGTATGTGATCAAGGAGTCATACAATAAAATAAGACCAATTTTATGGGAAATAAATATATCATTGTATTAAAGAATGTGGAAGAAAGATACAACCAGATGCCTTGATTTTTTAGGGTTCCTTCCAATAGTTCCTTTCTTCCCACACACTTCTTCTCCAAGGATTCTGAGACTAACAGTCTATCTTCACAAAGCAAAGACCAAAACTACAAAAATTACTCAAGCTCACACCAAAATCTAGCCAACTCAATCCAACTTTCCCCACGAGAACTCTTCTCCTTTTATAAGATGAAAAGGAGAGGGTAAAGAGGTTAGGATGATACCATGAGATTAGGGACACGAATTAGATCCAAGCCAATCACAGGCCAACTCAACCTCGAATCTTTTATTCCAGAACTTTCAAGAAATTCATCTTGTTCCTTCGCACGAAAATCATCACACCCTTAACATAGAGAAAACTGTGATGATGTCGTAGACCACTGTGTTGAAATCTGCAATGATCCTATATCATCGCACCCTTAACACTAAGAAAGCTGCGACGATCCCTTTTTCTAAGATTTTTGACAAAGGAAAAGTATAATTCCATATCTCTGGGAAAGCGTGTCTTCATTTTTCTTCATGGATTTAGGCCATTGATCCTTCTAAAGATAAAGGATAAGTTTACATCATTAACGGTCATATGGGTGATGATAATAATGTGTAATAGAGGAGACTCAGGATTCGAGAGTTTTAGGTTGAGAAAAGGTTGAATCATTTGAAGTCCCGGAGCCCTAAAGTTCTGAAGTCTCGAAAACCCGAAGCCTGGAGTTCCATAGCGAGTATCATCCATTGGATGTTAGGAGACATGGATTGTTGATCCACCCTACTTTGTGATTTGACCAATCCGGAACTCCGAGATATATTTTGTGATGTTCTTTGAAATCCACCCAATCCGGAGGCTGAATTTTTAGAACTCTGGATAAGTGCCCAAATCATAAGTGTTGGGTTACAACCATGGTCACATGTGAACCAAGGGTTGAAGAAAAGGGGATAATGACAAAAATTTGTTGTAGAATAGAACTAGGCTTAGATATTGAAGTCTGAGGGGTTCTTGACTGACCAAGACTTGCAAAAAATGCAATCTAATATTTGTTTTATTGAATCATATTGGTTTATTCTGGAAAACTATTAAAGACTGATAGCCTGACAAAAATCCAGTTGAATGCACATTTTTTGTAGAGTTAAAAATTGATGGTCGAGCTAGGTTGTTGCATAGCGCAGATCATGGAGGAGGCACATGATGCTTACAGTTTGGAGGATGAAGTGAGAGGAATGGATTTCCATTTGGGAGTTGAAGGATTGAACTCCAATGGGCATGGAGAAGAGAGAGATAAAGAAGAGAACATGAAGAAAATAATTAAAAAGTTGCAGAAAGATGTACAAACTCACCGAGAAGATAACTAAAAGCTCATGAAAGCCAAGGAGAAACAACGAGAATTCAACGTGAAGTTGATGCAGATCCTGGAAAGAATAGAAAATAAATTGGATAAGGAGAGTGGCTTAAACAGATCAGGAAGTCCCAGAAGAACAATAAGTATTAACCAACATCACCAGCACTCCCCAAGGAATTCCAATAAGAGAGCACATAACAACTCAAGTCCATCCCCTGTTATGAAGAATAAGAGGTCTGAGGAAGATGAACTAGGAGGGGAAATGAACAAAATAAAACCTCCTACGTTTGATGGGGATCACAAGAAGGATGAAGATGCGGAGACACTGTTGTTGGGCATGAGAAATTATTTTCAATTGCATAATTATTCTTCTCCTACGGAAGGAATAATTGCCATCTATCAACTCAAAGGGAATGCATCTGTATGGTGGGATCAACTTGTGCAAGTATAGCACGTTGGAGAGAAGAATTTTACATGGAGGGAATTCAAGAGACATTTTGAAGGGAAGTACCTAACTAAGAGGTATTATGACAAGAAAATGAAAGAGTTCTTTGAAATCAAATTGGGAAGTTTGTCCATTGATGAGTATGAAAGAAGATTCTTGGATTTGTTGAAGTATGTTCCCTTCATCAAGGATAAGACAATTAAGATTCAAAGGTATTTGAGTGGGCTGCCATCTTCCATCAATGACAAGATCCAGTATGATTATCCTAAAACTATGGAAGAAACTATAAGTAGAGAAAAATGCTTATATGATCAACAAAAAGGGAAGCTTATGTTCCAAAAATCTTGGGAATACAAGAAGAAGTTTAAGAGGGAACAAAGGCAGAAGGGAAACAAACCACTATTTTTCAGGAACAGTCCTCAAGGACAACTGGTTTTAAGAGAGCCCAGGATGGTTGAAGTAGGTGGGAAAATGCCAAAGCAGACATGTATGGAATGTTGGGGCTGTAAATGAGATCATAGGTATAGAGATTGTTCTCACAGAAAGGACAATATGAGATGTGTTCACAATGTTCAGCAAGTTGAAACAATGGAGGACATGGGCAGGAGAGTACCAAGAATCTATGCATACCTGGACAACAAGAAATTTGAGTTTCAATCACACATGATTGAAGTTGAAGGTATGACCAATAACCATGCCTTTATTATTTTAATAGACTCAGGAGCTAGTCAAATTTACATAGATCCTAAAGTTGTGGAAATATTATTCTTTTTGAGATGCAAGCATGAGAAATATTGGCTGGTACAGCTAGCTACAGGAGCCAAGAGGAAAGTTGTTGAGTTGGTTAAATCATGTCCAGTGGGCATGAATGGACTAATTACCAAGGCAGATCTGAATATATTTCCTTTAGGATCATATGATTGCCTAATTGGTATGGATTGGTTGGACCAACACCATGCCATTTTAGACTTCCATAACAAGGCATTCACTTGCTTGTATGAGGAAGGAAATCAGAGAGAAGTCCAACGAATTCCCAGGGAAGTTGTTATTAGATAAATTTCAGCAATGTATCTAAAGAAATGGTACAAGAAAGGTTGTCAAATATTTGTCGCTCATATGGAGGAAGCATCTAAGGATAAGGTGCCAATTTTGGAGGACAATGCAGTCCTGGAATATTTTGAAGGTGTGTTCAAGGAGGTACCAGGACTACCTCCCAAGAGATATATTGATTTCTCTATAAATTTGACGCTTGGAGGAGACCCTGTGTCAAAGACTCCCTATAGAATGAGTGCATCGGAGCTGAAGGAACTACAAATGCATCTTGAAGAGATTCTAAAGAAGGGGTATATCTTCCCAAGTGTATCCCCTTAGGGTTCCCTATTATTTTTTGTAAAGAAGAAATATGGAACAATGAGGTTGTACATTGATTTTAGACAGTTGAACAAAGTGACTATAAAAGAACAAGTATCCTCTACCAAGGATTGATGATCTCTTTGATCAATTGAAGGATGCAAAGATATTTTCAAAGATAGATCTTAGGTATGGATACCATTAGGTAAGGATTCAAGAGGAAGATATCAACAAGACTTTCTTCAGAACAAGGTATGGTCATTATGAGTTCACAGTGGTTCCATTTGGGTTATCGAATGCACCAATTGTTTTTATGTGCTTAATGAATGACGTTTTCAGAGAATATTTGGAGAATTTTTTTACTATCTTCCTCAATGACATCCTTGTATATTCCAAGACGAAAGAAGATCATGAGCATCATTTGAGGATGGTGTTGCAAGTGCTAAGAGAACATCAACTGTATGCCAAATTGAGCAAGTGCTAATTTTATCAAAACTAAATTCACTACTTGGGGCATATTATTTCAAAGGATAGCAGTGGATCCTAAGAAAATAGAATCCATTAGAGAATGGTCATTTCTTAGTAATGTGACAGAAGACATATCCTTCATGGGTCTACGGTTCATTGTAGGGTTTTCGAGAATATCTCACCCCATCACTTCCTTGCAAAGGAAGGGGAAGAAATTTCAATGGATCGAAGAATGTGAAAGAAACTTCCAACAATTGAAGCAGTTGTTAACCAGTGCTCCAATTATGAAGATTGTAGATCCAAATCAATACTTCATTGTATGCACAGATGCATGTAAATAAGGATTGGGTGGAGTCCTCGGTCAAAATGGGTTCGTGTTATGTTATGAAACAAAGAATCCGAAGGAGCATAAAAGGCTCTACGCCACTCACGATTTGGAGTTGGAAACCATTGTACACGCTCTAAAGAAATGAAGACATTACCTCATGGGAAATATCTTTAAGCTCATGATAGACCATCATGGTGTGAATTATTTGTTTGATCATCCTACATTGAATTCTAGGCAGAGCAGATGGTTGGAATTCCTCTATGAATATGACTTTGATATCAATCACATCAAAAGAAAGGAAAGCAATGTGGTTGATGCACTCAACATGATAGTGCATGAAATGCATGCTAAAACCATTAGCATGTATCATATGGATCTTCAAGGAAGAATCTCTGAGGATGAAAAAATTTATTCGTAGTACATAGAATGTGTAACAAAATTGCAACAAGGTAAAATGCAGCAGAAGGATGAAGATTTCGAATTGAGAATTGATGGAATTCTCTTGTACAGAAACAAATTTTATGTACCCAACTCTTATGAATTGAAGAGTGTGATTTTAAAATAAATGCACAATGTACCTTATGCAGGACACCCAAGATATTAGAAAAGAGATTCAACAGTCAAAATCCAATATTACTGGCCAAGCATGAAGAAGGAAGTTGTTGAATTTATTGCAAAATGATTGGAATGTCAAAAGGTAAAGGCTGAGAATAGACACTCAACTGGTTTTCTACAGCCGTTAACCATCCCTGAATGGAAGTGGGAAGTGGTGAAAATGAATTTCATCATAGTATTTCCCAGAACAAGCAAGCAACATGATGCAATCATGGTAGTAGTGGACAAGATTACTAAAGCTGCCCATTTTATTCCATTAAAGACTACTCACAGGGAAGCTAATGTTGTCGATATTTATATGAGGGAAGTAGAACACTTGCATGGCATACCCAAGACAATTGCGTCTGTCAGAGACCCAAATTTTACCTCAAAGTTCTGGAGAGGACTATTCGAAGGGTTCGAAACAAACCTAAACTTCAGTAAAACCAATCACCCTGAGTCAGATAGAAAAATAGAAAGAGTAAACCAAGTGATAGAAGGCATGCTAACGATGTATGTGATGGACCAACCATCTAAATGGAAATATTATATACACTTGGTAGAATTTTCCTATAACAATGGGTATCAAGCATCACTAAAGATGAGCCTGTTTGAAGCACTTTATGGTAGAAAGTGAAACACCCCAATAAGTTGGGACAGCCTGACTGATAGGGAACTGGTTGGGCTGTAGTTGCTCAAGAAAATGGAAGAGAAAATGCTCAAGATTAAAAACAATTTTAAGGTTTCCCAAGACAGAAAGAAAATTTATGAAGAAAACGACAGAAACCACAGAGATTTTAAAGTGGGTGATCATGTTTTCTTGAAGGTTAGAGCCAACAAAAGTTCCTTGAAGCTGGGAAGTTGTTCCAAGTTGGCAGCCAGATTTTGTGGACCGTTTCAAATACTAGAAAGGATTGGACCAATATCTTATATGCTTCCATTGCCTGCATCCATGACTGTTCATAATGTATTTCATGTATCATTGCTCAAGAAGTATATACCTGATGCTAATCATGTGATTGATTAGAATGTGATCCAAGTGGAACAAGAAGGTGCTTTGCAATTTTAGTCGGTGTGCATATTGGACTGGAAGAGTAAGAAACTCCAAAATCAAGTCATAAATCTTGTAAAGGTTCAGTGGACTTGGTATAGTCCTGAGGACACAACATGGGAGCATGAAGATGCTATGCGGGCAGAGTACCCACATCATTTTGAAGATTTTGGAAATATTGTTGTTGTTGTGTAAAGAGTTGCACTGAGGATAGTACAAAAATAGGGGGAGGGGATTGTAACACCCCAAGGCCGAGCCCCTGCTAAATTGTAATTATGTCTATAGGCTGGTGAGCTGAGTGGTTATAAGTTGAGAGACTTATGTGTTTATTAGGCTGGTGAACCAGATGCTAAGGCCAATGAGCCTCATTTTGTATATGTAACTACACACATATCATTAATAAAATTACAATGTTGTGTGTATACCCTCCACAAAGAAAGAGTTATGTGGGACTAAGCTCCACTAGGTGGGGAATGGCTAAGTGTAGGAATAGGGGCTAAGCTAGAGGGCTTACCTCTAAAGGAATAATATTATATTATTATTTCCTAGAAGCTAAGGTTTGATATAACCATGTTGTCCTAAGTTCCTAAGGGAAAGAGAGGATGCGTGTTAAGTGGAACTCATGCAGCTTCAGGGAGACATGTGTCAACCTGAGAACGTGCATTTTTAGGTGGGAAAGTCATCTCGTTCATGGGTGCGCTCACCATACTCACGATTTTGATGACTATCAAGGATCCTTCACCATTTTCATCTATACTCTCGCGAGGTTAGTCACCCTAGAAGAGAGCCACAATCTCCACTGATGCACGCGGGATTGTAACCCATAGTTACTAGATGTTTTCTTATGTGTTTCTCTTGTGAAGCCCAACACATTTGTATCCGCATGAGTCGTATTGTGTCTTAGCGTTTGGTTGTTGCCACTTTCAGTGTCCATACCCATTTTTTGTTGTTGCCATCACCCATGTGTTAGCTAAATGTTGTTGATCTATTGCTTAGGATTTGAATTGAAGAAGCAGGATTTTAGGCCTGTGAGCAACTCTCCCAGGTGAGAGAGTTTGTTGGGAAGTGAGTTCTCTTAAAGGGAGTATCGTAGCATCTATAATACTCTGAGACTTCCGGTCCATTATGTTGTTGAATCCCAAGGTAAGGCGGGTGTAGTAGTCGATGGACTTGTATTAGTGAAGATGTACCCTCCTGGGGTGGAGCAGGCATGTGGGGAATGAGGGTCTGTGGGTTGTGGGCATAAGTGGCTMCTGGGATAAAAGATCCTTCCTGTTGTTCTATGCAACTTCCGTGYTGTCCTTGCCAAGCCTATAATTCCCTTGCCCGATGGATTTTAGTCCTAGCGTGGGGGTGACCCACTGCTGAGTGTAATGAGCAGCGTGGTCTAAGGCTCAGAGGTCTCTGGAAGGTTTGCATGCAGTTGGTGGTCATCTATTAAAATATACGTACCAATTATTTGTTCATTGTATGTTGTGTATTTGTATTTGCATTATAATTAATGAGTAATGCGTGTATATATATGTTTCATGTAGGTGTTAATGTTGCTTCTGCATGAACATGTGTATGAGTAGAGTATTGATGTATGTTGAATTGCATTAGATTGATATATATTTATATGTGTGAATGTCATGTTATCTCTAATTTCCAGTTAAGTTTTATATGTGATTATTTCTGCAAAGTTACTCGGTGGAAAGGCCTGGCATGTTGTTTAGGGTTGGGAATGTCACATAAATGGTATCAAAAAAGTAAAGGAAAAGAAAAGGTTGCTTCAGTAGCTTTACCCCGTCGGGGTCGCCGGCCGGGGAACGTTACATCTGCATTGAGCATGAAGAAAGTTGCTTGATGGCCTAGGTCATAGTTTTACATTGTAGCATTTGTTGGAGGAGAATATGAATATGGAATGGGTATGCTCATTCCACCGTCACTTACCAGCATACAAACTGAATTCACATACATGTTTCAATAGAAATTTTTGAAAGGGCTACTGCCAAGGTGCACCATCGACCACTGGGTTGAGCTTGGGCTAGGATATGGACCAGTGGTGAATGCTCCTTATAGAGTTTCTATACTAGAGTTAGAAGAGTTGAAGAGGAATCTCATGGATCTCCTCGAAGTTGGCTTCATTAGAGCTTCAAGATTCCCCCTCTTCTAGGTGAAGAAGGATACCCCAAAATTGAGATTGTACGTGGATTAGAGTGTTGAAAAAATAGAAAATCAAGAAAAAGTATCCATTTCCCATAGATGTATATTGCTTTGACAAGTTGGCCAAGGAATAGGTATTCTCCAAGCTAAAATTGAGCACGAATATTATCAAGTGAGGATCGCAAAGGGAGATAAAAAAAAAAGATGGCTTGTTTGACAAGGTATAGCGGCTTTCAATTTTTTGTTATGCCCTTTGGGCTATGCAATCTCACCATGAATGATGTGTTTAGACCATTCCTAGACAATTTTGTGGTTGTCTACCTAGATGACATTGTGGTTTTTAGTGAAATCATGAAATACCATGAAAAACACTTGCCATAGGTCTTTGAGGTGTTGAGGAGAAATCATATTTACTTTAAAAAGAAATTGTGTCTTTGGGAACATCGAATTGTCGTTCTTAGGTCATTGGATTGTCCAAGGGCACATCTTCGTGGAGCCCAAGGTTGGGGCGATTGAAGAGTGGGAGGAACCAAGGATATTGCATGAGGCAAGGATTTACCTAGGCTTGGAAACTTACTACCGAAGCTTTATTGAAGGGTACTCATATTGGCTCCCTTTAGTGACTTGAGTGAAGAAAAATCAACCATGGTGTTGGTCGAAAACGTGTTAGACAACCTTTTGCAAACTACAGTGTAGATTGGTGTTGCCACCTGTATTGAAGTTGCTTGACTTCAACCAAGATTTTGGTGTTTCCACCTGTATTGAAGTTGCTTGACTTCAACCAAGCTTTTGGTGTTTCCACCTGTATTGAAGCTGCTTGACTTCAACCAAGCTTTTAGGTGCAGACATATGCCTTAGATTTTTCAATCAGAGGTGTTTTGGTGCAGAAGGGTCACTTGGTGGCATGTGAGAGCAGGAAGCTCCAAGACCAAGAACAGAGGTACCTTGTTCATGAAAAAAAGATGATCATTGTGTTTCACTGCCTGCAGGAATGGAGTCATATCTACTGGACATACCGTTCGTTTTGAAAATAGACAATGTCACGATGAGCTACATCGCGATGCAGCTGAAGTTGTGACAAAAACAATTGTGATGGTGGCACTTTTTGGTTGAGGTTGATATTACTATTGAGTATTAGTTAGGTAAACTGTACGTGGTTGCAGATTTGTTGAGCCAAAAGGCACAACTTGTCGTGATGGAAGTTTATGGGGAACCCTTTCTAATGCCCATGAGGAATCAAATTCACGTCTGGGCGGATTTGCAGGAAAAGATCGAGGTGAGATTGGTGAGTGATGTGGCGGCCTTGGACATCATCAAATAAACAAGGGAGGGGATGACCAGGAAGTTTTGGTTGAAGCATGGATGGCTTTATTTAGTTTGATGGTTGTATGTTCCTAGGTCTACCAGCCAACGTCAATATATTTTGGAGTGTCACGACTCATTGTTGGAGAGACACCAAGGGATGCAATGAACTTTAGCTCTGTTGGAATGAGGTTATTAATGGGAGCACATGAAGAAATACGTGGATGAGTTCATTGAAATTTTCTTGGTGTGCTAGAGAGATAAGATTCACACCAAGATGCTAGCAAGATTGGTCCATCCCTTCATGGTGCTGAAGAGACCGTGGGCAAGTTTCTTGATGGCTTTCATCACTCAACATCAATGGCAGAAGGCTAGAATGGAATTTTTGTAGAAGTGGATAGATTTTCCAACTACGTAACCTCTGTTCCCACAAATGAGCCATGCTTGGAAGAGGAGGTCGCAAGGATGTTTTTCAAGCATTTCATGAAGATGTGGTGTTTTCCACTAAACATAGTGTCAAACAAGGACACCCGATTCACCAGAGGGTTCTGGACAGAACTATTTTGTCTTGTGGGAATGAATCTGTTGACGAGCTCAAGTCATCACCTATAGACCGATGGACATACATAATGGATCAATTTTTTGTTGGATAACTTCTTGAGACATTTCATGCAGGCAGACCAAATGAATCGACCAAGCTATTGGACTTGGTGCAATTCTGCTATAACTTGCAGAATAGCTCATCTACAAGTTATAGTCTGTTCAAGTTAGCCACCAAACAATAGCCATTGATGTTGCACATTTTGTTGATAAGGTTGTACGGGAGTAGCCCATCTGCCTTGAAGTTTTTCAAGGAGTAGTAAGATAGGCTATAGTTAGTGCATGCTCAAATGACGAAGGCATTCGAAAAGATGAAATATTGGGCAGAAAAAGGCAGACATGAGTTGCAGTTTCAAGTAGGTGACAAGGTCTTGCTCAGGCTAAGTAAAGATTAGTTCAAACCACCAGTGTGTTAAACATAATGTAACTTCAACAGGCTAACTGTACACTGTTAGTTGTCCTGGCCAGTTGTACTTTCTTTTCTTGATTTGCTTGAGCCTATTTAGCTCAACTATTTTCCTTTTGCATAGGCGATCTTCATTAACTCTTCTTATTGTACTTTCTCCTTACATTCTCAATATACTGAATATTGTTTTCTACTCTGTTATTTTCTCTCTACATTTCTTGCTTCACAATTTATCATGGTATCAGAGCTTCAACAGTAAGCCTCTTCACACAGGCTGGAGAGCAACATGATCCTCACAGCACAGAGCTTACAAGGATCACGAGAGCTCGCGACACAGGCTTTTCACAAGGCTTGGAGAGTTGTCCATAATACTCTCAAAATATCCTCATAGGAAGCTCACGCGAGGAAGAAGAGCGCTATACACTCAAAATATCGAGCAAGAAGAGACTACAGAAAGGAGAAATTCTAAAGAATCGTGAACAATTTCATATTCATCAAAGATTCACGAAGAAGAGATGCAAGAGGCAGGAACATTTGAAGAATTTAAAGAAATTTGTTCAAATTTGTGAAAGATTGTTGCAGGAGGCATAATCGTTTAAAGAATTTCGGGAAATATCTCTCCTCTATCAAATATTGCAGCAGAGAACAATAAGCTTCAAAGAACTCGTGAAATTCCTTCAAATCTTTGAAAGATTCACGAATTTTTCTTTCGCAGGAGAAAATCCATGCAAAGGCAGCAAAGAACACGTCAGAGGAGCCAAGAAAGAGAAATCACAATCGTAAGATCCATCTTGCGAAGAGATCGAAGGCGAAAATCCAGTTCAGAAGTGATGAGGAGAGCGCAGAAAAGGCGAAAGAATTTCAGCCGTTAGATTTCACGCAGAGGACTGACACCCGTCAGATTTGTGAGAAAGTGCACGAGGATTAGTCCTCTGGAGTGCACAGGAGAAATTTCAACTTGCGAAGTCACGAAATCATTAGGACCGTCCATCAAGGAGGACACGTGGCGAGATCTCGCCATTTCGCTGACTCGCAGGGTGTAAAGGTCAGACGACTGCCATGAGAATTCATGAATCACAAAATCTCGAGTCATTCTGGACCATTGGATTGAGAAAGATCGTGAGTCATCGATCTGAATCTATCACAAAATCGAGAATCGGGAGTTGGACGAGGAAAGGAGACTGCACTTGAAACCCCAATACGTGAAATCTCGAAATCACGAAATTACTCAAAAGAAAATTTTGAGAAAGAATCTGGACCGTCCATCTCAAAGGATAGGTGGCAGCTGATCCATTCGCCATCTCATTTCGGCATCTCGACGTTCGCGGTTTGGGTAACTCAGTGACAAGACTTCTAAAGTCGCGAAATAATGAGTTGTGAAATCCCGAGAGGATCTAGACCGTTGATTGTCCAAGGCGAAATTTCGGCACTTTGCAGACTGGGAGTCTGAAGGACCCAGGATCGTCACAGCAAAACTACCGAAGTCCTTAAACACAAAATCCTGAAAAGGCGTTAGCGCCAGGATATTTCAGATTTCGGAAAATTGAGGGACAAAGAACCGGCGAAGGCATCGCAATTCCCCGATTCACGAAAATCCATCAGCACTTTAACATTTAGGCATGTGGTCACATTGAACCGAGACTAAGGGCCAATCCAAGGCCGTTAAGCTCTCTTCGACATTTTGGTGATCGAAATTTGGTGAGACAAGAGTTCGAAGGAATCATATAACGAAGTCCTGAAGTCAAAATCACGAAGCCAAAACTCGCGAAGTTGAAACTCACGAAATCTTGAATCGCAGAGTTCTGAAGTCCCTGCAAGAAATTAGCAGACCTGGTTTTACACGGGGGAAATAGGTAAATACATAATTTTCTAACAATTTTTTTTTGTTTTGTTAAATTCTTTAAAAGATGACGACGTTTATCAATTTAGGACCAACTCAAGGTTATATTCTTCTTGGAAAGAACTATGAGTTATGGTCTCTTCGAATGAGATCGTTCTTTCAAGCACAAGAGTGCTAGGATCTAGTGGATCTTGGATATGTGGAACCAAATCCAATAGACCTTGTCGCCATGACAAACCAGCAGAGGATTGCTCAGGCAACTCAAAGAAACAGAGAAAATAAAGCCAAATTTTGGATCCAAAATTCTGTGGATGACTCAATTTTCTCAAAAATCACAGGCACTGGTACTTCAAAACAGGCCTGGGACATCCTTAAATCATCTTACCAAGGAAATGACAAGGTTAAAAAAGTGAAACTGCAGACCTTGAGGACGCAATTCGAGACTTTAAGAATGACAGAGTCTGAGAATGTGGATCAGTTTATGACCAGAGTCATGGGAATTGTGAACCAGATTAGATTGACTGGTGAATCCATCCCCGATCAATGCATTGTTGAGAAAGTCCTAAGAAGTTTACCAACTAAATTCAAAATGGTCGTTACAACAATATTTGAATCCAAGGATATGTCACGTTTTTCAACAGATGAATTAATCGGTTCCCTAGTGACACATGAGACCAGACTACATCTCACAAATGAGTCAATCGTCAATGCCTTCAAAACTCAATTCTCCTTTAGCAGAGGGAGAGGCAGAAGAAGAGGCAGAGGTCACCAAGGATGAGGGAGTACTACAAGTGAACAACACTCGAGTGGAGGTAATAGACAACAAAGCCAACATAAAAATTTTCAAGGTCACAGACAACAACACCAGAATCAGAATTTTCAGCCTCAAAGGGGCAGAGGGAGAAGATCAAATGACAAATCAAGCATACAATGCTATTACTGCAAAAAATATGGGCACTATGAATCTGAATGCCGGAAGAAGCAGGTAGATCATCTCTCAGGCAGAGCACATGTGCCAAATCATACGGGAGAAACCTCAAAAGGTATGTTTCTCTCATGTCACAAGTTTGAAGAACAACCTAAAGATCACTGGTTGTTGGAAAGTGGATGCAGCAATCACATGATAGGTAACAAAGATTTACTTTCATGCATTGATTCTTCAATCTCATCTAATATTACACTTGGAAATGATTCCTTAGTCAAGGTTCAAGGCAAAGGAACTGTACCTATTCTTACTAAACAAAATGAAAAGAAAGACATAAACAATGTCTATCATGTTCTAGATCTGAAACATAATATGCTAAGTGTAGGACAACTCATTGAAAATGGCTATAAGGTACTCTTTGAGAGAGCATCTTGCAAGATATATGACAAAATCCCAAGCAGAAAATTGATTTCTGAAATCCACATGACTCAGAATAGGATGTTTCCCCTTACACTCAGAACTACAAATCTAATTCAACCATATGCACAAAGTGCATCCACCTTGAATGAAACAATGGTTTGGCATACAATATTTGGACATCTACCCCTTCAGAGTCTAAGTCTTCTTCATAAGCACTCCATGGTCAAAGGTCTTCCCATCTTTAAAGAACAAAATTCCCCATGTGAGTCTTTCATACTTGGAAAACATAAGAGAACTAGTTTTCCACAGTCCACAACTCAAGCCAAACAACATCTCAAACTAGTTCACACTGACCTATGTGGACCAATGCACACAGAGTCAATAGGTTGTAGCTTTTACTTTCTAACATTTATTGATGATTTTAGCAGGAAAATCTAGATCTATTTTCTCAGACACAAGTCTGAAACTTTTGCAAAATTCAAGGAATTCAAAGCAGAAGCTGAAAAACAGAGTGA
The DNA here is from genome assembly GCA_010110895.2 of Picea sitchensis. Lineage (NCBI taxonomy): Eukaryota > Viridiplantae > Streptophyta > Pinopsida > Pinales > Pinaceae > Picea > Picea sitchensis. The sequence continues at coordinate 108,508 of SNQJ01S0048757.1, forward strand.
CAAATATATAAAAGCACTTAGGTCCGATGGAGGAGGAGAATGCAACTCCAATGAATTTGCAAATTTTGTGCAAATCACAAGACATTATCATGCAAACAACAACCAGGTATACTCCACAACAGAATGGAGTGGCTGAAAGGAAAAATCATACAATAATGAATATGGCAAGAACACTTCTCAAAGAGAAAAGTTTGTCAAATATTTTTTGGGCTGAAGCGATAGCATGCTCAGTTTATCTCTTGAATAGATCTCCAGCCACAAGTCTAAAGATGAAAGTGCCTCAAGAAGCATGGAGTGGGACAAAGCTAAATGTTGCACATCTAAAGACATTTGGATGCATAGCATACGCACACATACCTTCCAAATTAAGGAAGAAACTGGACGATAGAAGTGAGAAATATATCTTTACTAGATATAGTGAAACATCTAAAGCCTACAGGCTTTACAATCCAATCTCCAGAAACTAATTCTCAGCAGAGATGTAAAATTTCTGGAAAATCAATTATGGAATGAATAAAAAAATCAGCAACTGGACAATCAAAATCCATTCCTGCCAAGTTTTGAAAACACAGAAAATTCAAGACAACAAATACCTCTACCTGTTCTTCCAAGATAGCAGGTACAAGGACTATCTGAAAATTCTCAAGATAACTCAACTTCAAGCAGAGACTCATCCTCTGAAATTCAAAATCAGAGAACTCGAAGTTTGAGAGAAATCCATTAACAGTTGGATGATTTTGAACAACACAACCTTTTTGCTTTAATGTCATGTCAACCTACATCTTTTAAAGAAGATGCTAAGGAGCCACATTGGGTTCAAGCCATGAACCAAGAAATTGACTCCATTGAGAAGAACAAGACATGGGATCTTGTTGATTTGCCAAGTCACAAGAAAAGTATTGGTATCAAGTGGGTTTACAAAACTAAACTCAATGAAAAAGGGAAGATTGAAAAACACAAGGAAAGACTTGTTGCCAAAGGATTCTCACAACAACCTTGTACTGACTATGGTGAAACTTTTGCTCCAGTGGCAAGGTTATACACTATAAGAACTCTATTGGCCATTGCAGCCCAACCTAAATGGCAAGTATACCAGATGGATGTCAAGTCATCCTTCCTAAATGGTTTCGTAGAAGAAGAATTTTATGTCGATGAGCCACCTGGATTTGAAGTCCAAAAGCAGCCAGCCAAAGTATATCGGTTGAAGAAGGCCTTGTATGGATTAAAGCAAGCTCCAAGAGCTTGGTACAACAGGATTGACACTTATCTAATCAAAAATGGTTTCAGCAGAAGTCAAAATGAACCAACTCTCTACACCAAAACTAATTAGCACGGTAAAATTTTGATTGTATGTTTATATGTTGATGACATGATATATACTGGAAATCATGAGTTAACAAGTTTTAAATATGCTATGCAATCTGAGTTTGAGATGACAGATCTTGGCATAATGAAATATTTTTTGGGGATTGAGGTTGATAAATCAAACAAAGTCATTTTTGTTTGTCAGAAAAAGTATGCAGCAGACATCATCAAAATATTTCACATGGAAGAATGCAATCCAGCAGAAACCCCTATACCCCTAGGCATAAAATTGAGCAAGAAAGATGAAGGCCCTATAGTGGACCCTACCCTGTACAAAAGTTTAGTAGGCAATTTGTTGTATCTTACAACAACTAGGCCTGATATTATGTATGCAGCTAGCCTTGTTTTCAGATTCATGGAATCTTCCAAAGATTCTCACTGGAAAATGGCGAAACGGATTCTGAAATATATTGCAGGAACTCATAATCAGTGCTGATGTTTGTAACTGTTGAGTTTAAGAGGGAGTGTTAAATATAATGTAACCTCAACAGGCTGATTGTACATTTCCCGCTGTCCTCGCCAGCTGTACTTTTTTTTCTTGATTTGCTTGAGCCTATTTAGCTCAACTATTTTCCTTTTGCATAAGTGATCTTCATTAACTCTTCTTATTGTACTTTCTCTTTACATTCTCAATATACTAAATACTGTTTTCTACTCTTTTTTTTCTCTCTACATTCCTTGCTTCATAATTTATCACAGTGAGCATATACTTTGTGCTACTATAGAGATATGAGAGACCTTTCGAAAGCCTTTAGAAGATCGATGATCTTTCGTAGAGACTAAAGCTACCACAACACTTAAGTGTCTTTCACCCTTTTTTTCACGTAAGCCAATTGCGCCCTTGCAAATTTAAATATCATAGATCGACCGGAACAAGTGGAGAAAGTACTTGCTAGAAAATCGTCCTTGCATGGTCGAAACAAATGGAAAGATTTCTTTGTTAGTTGGAAGGATTCATTAGATGAAGAGGACAATTGCGAAAGAAGGGAGTCTCCGTGGAAGTATGAAGACAAGATCTGAGAGTTTGAGCAGTCAAATCTCGGTACCATCAGACTTGTTGTTCGGGAGTTGCTGGGATAGCAATAGTTCCAGTGGGAGTGGGGGATGATTTAATGTCCTCACACTAAGATGCACTTTGTTATATTTATAAATGAGGAAACATAAATATTATAAGTCAAGCATAGTCATACAGAATTAAAAACACAGAGATTTAGTGGTTCATCTCAGATTTGGGTTACGGTTATCAAACCAGGGTATTGGTTGTCTTATTATTCAGATTTGGAGATTTACAGTAACTCACTTATTCATTTCAGGCACACTCAGCTTATTCGGATCAAGAAGATTATAGTAAATCACACATTCATCTCACTCACACTCAACCTCTACTGACATAAAATGAATATATAAAAATACAAAGTTACAAAAAAACTGACTATTGAATGAACTCTCACCCGCATTCTAATTTGATCTCATTAATTACAACCAACACTGAATTATAAGATCTAAAATCCTAATCTTGAAAATTAATTGTCACCAAAATTCCAACACACTTGACTCCAACACACTTGACTCCCTGATTGATCAGATTAGATGCGCGTCTGAAAATTAGTTGTCACCAAAATTCCAACACACTTGACTCCCTGATTGATCAGATTAGATGCGCGTTCTGGCGACCACGGTGCTGGACGAAGTGTGCCAAACAAAGATTGCGACCAAGTTATGAATGCGACCAAGAAAGTTGTTGATTTGGGTTCACTTAGACAATGGAAGGTGTGCGGGCAGCCTTGAGTTGCAGAGTAGTTAGAGGCTTCCGCAAGTATAAAAGATGAAGTATAAAACAAGAGCTTGGGCCACTATGCAAACTGTCCAAGTAGAGTATCCAAGCGGAGAGCTAAGCACAAGGGAAAATGGCTTTGTAGTTGAAGAGTTCTTGTGGTAGCTAAGGAGAGGAAAGATTGAGACCTGCAGGAGGGGGACTGTCTAAGTGCTTCAAGGTTGTGGGCAACAAGGAGACTTCTGGGCGGTTGTGTCTTAGTTATTTGTTGTAAGAGGAGCTGTGATGGTTGTTGAGCTCCCCTCATTGTAATCTATTATTATTCTTTAATAAAGACTTCATTCAGATGACTTGGGTGACTGCTTACTCGTGTTCTTGTCGTGTGTTTCTTACTTGCTATGTTCACTGGTTAAATATTTGGCTAAGCATTGAAAACACTAGTTAACATTATTGTTAAGGTTTCATGTAGCTTAACACTTGTAGTGTGTTTCTTACTTGCTGGTTAAATATTTGGCTAAGTATTGAAAACACTCCTTAACATTGTTGTTAAGGTTTCATATAGCTTAACACTTGTAGTCTAAAGAGGAGTCGCAAGAGTCGCCAAGGTAGTGC